>MDKI01028308.1:0-22719 GCA_005239505.1 Nicotiana paniculata | reverse complement strand
CAGACGTCCCAAAGGTGTGAAAGTTGCTAAAGTGAAATGCTATAATTGTGACAAGAAGGGTCATTATGCCAGAGATTGCTCTGAGCCTCCTAGAAAGGTATTTAATGATGCTCGAATTAGTGAACTTTGTATTTCTAGTTCTGTTTATCTAACTGAATCTAATCCTTTGTGGATTGTAGACTCAGGAGCAACATACCACATAGCCTGGGAACGCAGTGCCTTTGTTGAATTTCGGCGAGTTCCACGTGGAGCAAAGTATATATATGTAGGCAACAACAATAAAGTTGTTGCTGAAGGGATCGGTACATGCAAGTTAGTCCTGCGTGGTGGTCAAGACCTAATTCTATATGATGTTCTCTTTGCACCAACAATTCGCCGGAATGTTATTTCTGTCTCAGTCTTGCTTAAGCTAGGATTTTACTTGTTTTGTCATGGAAATATGCCAAGTTAACTTTTGGTTCATCTTTATTTGGTTTTGGTCATGTGACCGAAGGTTGAATTATTATGGATTTGGATTATGATTCATTTAATAATAATGCTAATTTTTCTATGTTTGTTTCTTCACATAAATATGATAGTGATGTAAACATATGGCATGCTAGACTTGGTCATATTGGCCAACAAAGAATGCAAAGGTTAGCAAAACAAGGTTTGTTTTCCAGCATTGAACATGTGGAATTGTCCACTTGTGAAAATTGTCTAGCTGGAAAATCTGCAAGAAAACCTTTTGGTTAGGCGACTAGAGCCGAATATCCATTGCAATTAGTCCATTTGGGCATCTGTGGGCCTATGAATGTTAGGGCTAGGCATGGAGTAAATTATTTCATCACATTTATTGATGACTTTACCCGTTTCAATCATGTCTATTTAATTTCAATTAGACAAGAAGATAAAAGCTCTTCGAACTGATCGAGGTCGTGAATATTTATCAAATGAGTTTAATAGTTTATGTGATGAAAAGGGAATAGTTCATCAGTTGACTATCCCAAATACTCCACAACAAAATGGTGTTGCGGAGAGAAGAAACAGAACGCTCCTAGAAATTGTTAGGTCAATGATGGAACAAGCTAACCTCCCAATTAGTTACTGGGGTGATGCGTTGCTTACTGCCGCCTTTGTACTTAACCGAGTGCCTACAAAATCAGTTACTACCACTCCATATGAGTTATGGACTAGAAGACAACCCGACCTAAGTGTATTAAGACCTTGGGGTTGTGCTGCCTATACACATGAATCCTCTCACAAATATGGAAAATTGGACCCGAGGGGAAAGAAAAGTATCTTTATAAGATACTTAGAAACCTCAAAGGGTTATGTGTTTATAGGTCAACAAGACAGTGGGAGTGTAACTGATTTTGAATCACGAGATGTCATATTCCTAGAGGATGAGTTCCCTAAGAAGGGAGAGGTAGGTCAAGACCTAACCTTATTTGAGATAATGGATCAAGAAGTACAAGGATCACTTCATTCGAGTGGGAGAATTTTAGCAGATGATGAATTAGTTTCTCATCAAAGACCTTCTTCATCATCAGATGCGAATGAAAGTAATCCTTCTACATTTATTGGAAGTGACCAAATGGATCTTGTTCCAAGTGGGAGTGAGATGGTCACACATCTTGTTCCAAGTGGGAACGGGATGAATGATCTCGATCCGAGTGGGAGAAACATTGATCCAAATGGGAACAATGATGAATCACAAATAAGACGTGGTTCTCGTAAACAGATTCCCCGCTGACAATTTGATATTGAAGGTGGCGAACTATTTATGATGCTCCTACAGGAAGAAAATGACCCTAAAAATGTAAAAGAGGCTCTCTCATGCCCTTCTAAGGATAAATGGACAAAAGCAATGGAAGATGAATTGGAGTCTATGAGAGTCAACAAAGTTTGGGAACTAGTTGACCTCCCTGAAGGACGCAAAGCAATTGGGAGCAAATGGATTCTCAAAATTAAGCTCAAGGCTGATGGCACAGTTGAGAGATATAAGGCTCGACTGGTGGAGAAAGGGTATACACAACAGAAAGGAATAGACTACGAAGAGACTTTCTCGCCTGCCGTACGATTTACCTCGGTTCGCCTGGTTCTAGCTATTGTTGAAAACTTGGGTCTTGAATTACATCAGATGGATGTAAAGACTGACTTTCTCAATGGAGAACTAGATGAAGAAATCTATATGGAACAACCTGAGTGTTTCATTGAAAAGGGCCACGAACAAAAGGTTTGTAGACTTTTGAAGTCTATTTATGGCCTCAAACAATCTTCAAGGCAGTGGTATATACGCTTTCAAAATGTTCTTGTATCCAGTGGTTTTACCATGATGGATGAAGACCATTGCGTTTATACCAAGAAATCAAGAAACAAGCTTGTGATTTTAACATTGTATGTAGATGACATACTTATAGCTGGAAATGATAAGGAGTTTATAACTGAGATAAAGTCATGGTTATCATCCCAATTTGAGATGAAAGACATGGGTGAAGTTGCATATATTCTTGGAGTTAAGATTTCAAGAGATCGTCCAAAGAAACTATTGTATCTCTCACAAGAGAATTACATTAGAAAAGTTCTTGAACGATTTAATATGCAAAATAGTAGCCCAACTAAAACTCCTATCAGTAACGACCATACCTTGGGAAGTCAAATATGTCCTAAGACTCCTGAAGAGACAGAAAGAATGAGCCGAGTTCCTTATAGGAGCGCGGTCGGAAGTCTAATGTATGCTATGGTGTGCACTAGACCTGATATCTGTCAAGCAGTTGGCTTAGTAAGTAGATATCAAACAGACCCAGGTTTAGCACATTGGCAAGCAGTAAAGAGGATCATGAGATATCTGAAGGGAACTGCTGATTATGCCCTTTGTTATCAAGGCGGCAAGGATCTGCGATTAGTTGGATACAGTGATGCTGATCATGGAGGTGACCTAGACGAGAGGAAGTCTACCTCAGGATATGTTTTCTTACTCAGTGATGGCGTCATATCATGGAGTAGTAAGAAACAATCATGTGTATCACTATCTACGATGGAAGCCGAATACGTGGCTCTCGCGTCAGCAACTCAAGAAGCTGTTTGGTTGAAAAAGTTCTTGGATCACTTGTTGGATATCACTGAAAATACTGAACCAGTATTAGTCTACTGTGACAATGAGGCTGCAATATTCTCCACTAAGGACCCAAAGTTTCATTGTAAAACCAAACATATAGATATCAAGTATAACTATGCGAGAGACATGGTTAGGCGCAAGGTAGTGAATGTGAAGTATGTGTCTACAAAAGATATGTTAGCAGATCCATTAACCAAGCCTTTGTCTAGAGATGCATTTGTGAGACACACTAGGTCTCAAGGCTTGCGTAGACTCTGATATACTTTGTTTTGTTATTTATTTTCTCGTGTTCACAAACTGATGTTCTTTGAATATCAATAAAGTTGATTTACATACATACATATTTTAATTGTTGAATGTTATGTACATTACTTTTTTATTTTTTGATAAGTATGTCGGGTAGACAAGAGGTTGGGCCTTCTCACACAGGCAACCGCCTCTTTATCTTAGTGATATGAGGAGACAAGACATGATTTTAAGCAAAATTATCAAAAGGGTAATTTGAGAGCTATTTGCTTAAAATTAGAATGCCGTTTAAACAATGACATAAGGTCATTAGGGTGGAAAACGTTCACCTAGTCTACTTTGTGAGCCATATGTGAGTTAAAATGATATTGTAGATCAAAGAACGCAAATTTAGATACTTATGGTGTCTAAATATCATTTGTACAACATTCTTTATGAGATAAAGACATACGCTCCTTGGGAAAAGGGAGAAAATGTTGTAGCACATGTTTCATACCATGTGTGCTAATGTCGACCAATTGGGTTAACATAAGTCCATTCTTAACTTATTGTTGTGTGAGACCCAGAGCTTTTATGATAGCTCAAGATTCTGTACCCTTAGAGACTCCGATCAGATACTTGAGACTTAGTGTGATTTTAGCTATCTTAGTGTGTTTCCAAAAGATCATGGACACATATTCGGTCTAGCGGAGCATATCTAGAAAAGTAGTCATATTAATGTTAAGGGAATCATGAGAAGAGGAAGATCATTGATGGAATCTCATTTATTTGTATTCACTGGTGCACCAATTATAACTTATGAGTTATGATTGTGAATACAAGAAATAATGATATATGAGATTTTGAGAGTATATCAAATGTGATTTATATGATCTAGGGTACTGCATACTTTATGATCTACTTGCAGGTTTGTGCTCGCCGAGAGGCTATATACTCCTAACATATGTATAGCACTTAGCTCTCACAGTATGTTGGTCGCACGGTTTACTTCCTTATATGAATGATTGAGGATATGAACCGAGAATATGTTTCTCAGGCTAGATGAGCACTCCCATTATGTGTGAGCGGGAGATGTAGGAAATATTGGGTCCACCCATAAGGGGTGCTCTAAGGCCCAATAGGGTTATTAGTTAACCTTAAATATTCCCTATATAAGTACACTTAGTGTGTACATTAAATAGAAGCTTTTCTACGCTCTTTCTTCCTCTCTCAATTGAACTAGGTTAAGACTGTGGAATTGGGGGTTGATCCAATACACCATGACAAACACCGCTGACCAGTAATTCCAGCCGCGGTTCATCCATTTTTCGCTTCCGCTTCACGAAGAACAAGTAAGTTCTCGATTTATGTTTTACACGCTATCTAATGTGTTTAGATTAACGTGTTTCTACAAGAAGAAATGAGAAGCCCCTTTGTATGGCTACTTGTTCTAGGATCCTTGACAGGTAATCCATACATATCACAAAAAAGAGGGGGATATTGGGTCTTTATGCCTTAATCCTTTCTTTTTTCTATAATATCTTCATATAATCTTCCATTGATGTCTATAGTATATCTAGTTGTTGAAATACATTTAACTATCCATCTTATAAATCTTGGGGTAAAATTAAAAGCCATTAGCATTTCATTTACAAACTCCCATTTCACACTGTCTTTTTCAGGTCTATCTTAATCATGCAACTTCTAGTAGTGGCTTTCCTATTGTATAATCGTGATCCCATTTTTCGGAAGAATCCATAATAAATTGTGATGTTCGACCCCAATACATAGCAAATCACTGCAATTTTCTAGTATTCGACCTCCTTCTTGGTGTCATCCGTGGTTATTTTTACATTCAATTTAGTTTTCGTATCTGAGTTTTGGTCAAACCCTATTCTGCTAGGACATTCCCTACTATTTTACTCCATAAATTACTCACTAGGGTTTGCGGGTTACCTTTAGAAGATTTTGCTACCTCGTCTTCGATCATGTTTTCCTACGACCCATTGGATTTTGCCGCATTGGTGTAGGGAATTACTTACGTTGATTTTCCCTTGGAGGTGTGGCTAGTTTCTTAATCGGCAAAGAAACGATTCTTTGAATAACATTTGAATTTATGAATTTCTTTGCATCTGCAGTTTGAGGAGTAATTTTCTATTGAATTACTTTACTCTAATTGTACTCCTCCTCTTTAGATTTCGTGTTTCTCGTCATGGTCAATTTGCACAGAAAAGATCGCTTATTCTAGAGAGAGAAAGTCTTCTAAATAAAAAGATTACTGCTAGGTATTTAAATAAATCATGCTAGGAATTACAGTATACGAGCCGATGTAATATGTCATTCAGTCCTTATTCCACTACCAAAAATGGGCTTCTAACTTTTTTACTTTCCCATGGGGTATCTAGTACTCGCATTGGAGCTCGACTAAATTCGGATTCACATCGAAAAATATCACTTTGAGTGGGGGGGGGGGGAGAGGGGTTAAAATGCTCCCTATCAAAGATGACTCCATACCTAGGCTCAAACGTGAGACTTCTAGTTAATAATAAAGAAGCACACTAAAGAGACACCTAAGTGAATAAAAATGTTCTCTCTAATAGCTTAAGCTTTTAGTGTGATGATCTGATAGGTCAGTTATAGTTTTACCCTTCATTTCTGTGTTCTGAGACCTTAGAAATCTTCGTTTAGCCTACCTCGATTTGCATGCGCAGTCCATGTTTTTTTTCGAGAAAGGTTTTATGAGAAAACTGATAAAAATATGAAATCGTGCCTCAAAATTCATCTGAGTTGACTACGATCAATATATTGTATAAATGGGCCCGGATCAACATTTTGAAGGTCCCGATGGGTGCTTATCGTGATTTTGGACTTGGGCGCATGCCCGTAGTCGAATTCGGAAGTCTCTAGCTTGATCTAATGTAATTTGTTGAAAACTAGAAGTTTAAAGGTTTAAAGAATTCCTAAGTTTGACCATGAGTTGACTTTGTTTCTATCGAGATCAGATTTCAATTCCGGAACTTGGTATAGTTTCATTTCAGTATTTATGACATGTTTGCAAAATTTGGTACAAAACGGAGTTGATTTGGCATGATTCGGACGTCCGGTTGTAAAATTGCATGTTCTTAAGTTTCATTAAAAATTTCATTTGTTTTGGTGTCTAAATCGTAGTTCTACATGTTATTTTGGTTTTTTGATAGCGCGAGTGATTTCCTATGATGTTTTTGGACTTATGTGCATGTTTGCTTTGGAGCCCCGAGGACTCGGGTGAGTGTCGGATAGGCTTCGAAGTGATTTTTGAACTTAGAATAATGCTGGTGCATCAGGTCTGCATATCTCACATTTGCGAGGACCTGTTTGCAAATGCGAGGTCAGGCTCACATATAGAAAGTAGGTAGGGACTGGGTCAGCTTCGCTTTTGTGAAGTTACATCCGCAGATTGATGGGACAAGTTTGTATTTGCAGACTCGCATTTGCGAGTCGATTGTTCGCATTTGCGGACAACCTTGGTTCGCATTTGTGATAAATTCATCGCTTTTGCGATGAAAGCAGGCACAATGACTTTTTTGATTTTTCGATTATCGCAATTGCGAACTATGTACCACAGTTGCGATAAATGCAGCTGGGTAAAAGAGGGAAAAACGGGATTTAGCTCATTTCTCACCAAACTCTCAACCCCAAATACCCTAGAGGCAATTTTTTCAAGAGATTTTCTTCCTAAATTTATTTGTAAGTGACTTTAATCTATTTATTTTCAATTACCCATTACATTTCATAAGTTTTCAACATCGAATCTAGGATTTTTATGGTAGAAATTAGGGATTTGGGTAGAATTAGGATTTTTCTGTAAATTTGGGATTTAGACCTCAAATTAAGGCCGGACTTCGAAACTAATTACATAACCAGGCTCGGGGGTGAATGGGTAATCGGATTTTGGTCGGAATCTCGGGTTTTGACCAAGCGAGCCCGATGTTGGCTTTTTTGACTTTTTTCAAAATTATTAAAGATTGAATCTTTTTCACTCATGGGTAGTTTCTAAAGCTTATTTTGAAATTTTTGAACGATATTTGGTTAGATTCGATTGGTTTGGAGGTGGATTTTAGAGGAAAGGCCCCAATTGAGCTTTGATTTGATTGCAGAGCGAGGTAAGTGTCGTGGTTAACCTTGACTTGATAGATTATGACTTGTTAGTCTATTTGCTATGTGTTTCGTGTATGAGAACAACATATATTTGAGGTGATGAGTACTTATACATTGTAATTGATTAAAGCATGTGGGTGGAACTTTCTTCTTTGTGTGTTATTATATTGTTAATTATGATATCCATGCTTAGGTTAGGTTATTACTTCTTTCATTTCATAATTATTGCTCATTTCATAGTTGTTGAATATTTTCGGAAGTTGAAGTTTGGTATCTCAACACCATATTTTACGTTAAATATATTCTCACGTTATTTATTTTTTGAATTCAATTATTCATTATTACATGGTGAGGAAGAGAGTAAAATTAAGAAGGGTGATGTCGTGCCATTTATATCATTTATTCATTGTTACATGGTGAGATCGAGAGTAAAAGAACGAAGGATGATTTTGTTCCATTCTTCCCAATTTTTCATTGTTACATGGGGAGATAGGGAGTAAAACCATGATGGGTGATATCGTGCCATTTTATTTTACATATGTCATCATTTCATGGTAAGGATGAGAGTAAAAGCACGAAGGGTGATGTCGTGTCATCCTTATACCATTTGTTTATTTGTCTTCATTGGTTGACGATTTATTTGGCTATCACGTGTTTTCATAACTGTCATAGTTATCGTATCTCATCCCATTTTCGCATGACCCCTCCCAATTGTACATTGTTAATCTCTGGTTTGTTGCTGTTTTTTTTTTGTGTGTGTATATATACATATATATATATATATATATATATGTTTTTACAAGTTTAATTACGTGGGTGTTATGTCATAGCCTCGTCATCTACCTCTTCGAGGTTAGGCTCGACACTTACAGAGTACATTGGGTCGATTGTACTCATACTACACTTCTACACTATTTGTGCATCTTTTGTATTGGTCCCAGCATTGTGTGAGGTGAGTCATCTCGGATCATTTCATACAAAGACTTGAGGTAGATCTGCTGGCATCCGCAAACCTTGGAGTCCCCTTTCTCTTCCCTCTTTTACTATTCATTTCTTTTGAAATATTTGTATTCATTTCAGACTCTGTTTGTAGAACTTTTAGTTGCTCGTATATTCATGACTCCGGATATTTGGGAGTAGATATTAGTACATGACTTATGTTGGTGTTGTATTAGATTGAATGCCTATCTCTCGTTATTTATCATCATTTCGTTTAAACTGTTAAAATTTGGCTATATAACTATCTCACGTTAGCTTGCCTAACAAGTGCATGTTAGCCATAACGACCCCGAGGTTGGGATTCCGGGTCATGACAAGTTGGTATCAGAGCACTAGGTTGCCTAGGTCTCACGAGTCACGAGCAAGCTTAGTAGAGTCTGGAGGATCGGTACAGAGACGTCTTTACTTATCTTGTAGAGGCTATGGAGTTTAGGAAAACTTTTAGTTCATTCTTTCTCTATCGTGCGATTTTATTCTATCATTGATGATTGAACTATTCTATTCTTGTTCTCTCGTAGATGGAAAGAACACGCACTCCACCTACAGCTGGATAGAAGCCGAAGCCCCCAGTGGAAATTATGACTAGGGGCAGAGGTCGAGGCGGAGGTCATGCTAGAGGCCGAGCAAGAGGCAGAGCTCAGCCTAGAGCTCGAGCAGCAACACCCACGGTGGAGCCTATGGTAGATTTTGAGGAGGAGGTTCCTACTCAAACTGTACCTGTCGGACCAGCTTAGGTTTCAGAGGGGTTCATAGCCACTCCAGTGCTTCAGGATGCTCTAGTCCATTTGGTGGGCCTTATGGAGAGTGTGGCCTACAACGGTACATTTTCGATGGCACCCGCCGTCTCTCGGGTTGGCGGAGGGGCACAAACTTCCGCTACTCACACCCCGGAGCAGGTGGCTCTCTTGTATCAAATTCCATTAGCCTCGCCAGTTGGGGTGGTTCAGCCGGTTGTTGTAGCACAGGCCGATGATAGGCCCGCCATGTCTTCTGAGGCCTTATTGAGGTTGCATAAGTTTATAAAACTCTTTCCTGTTCATTTTAGTGGTGCACCTTCTGAGGACCCACATGATTATCTAGACCACTGCCACGAGGTGCTGCAAAACATGGCTATAGTTGAGACTAATGGTGTCGATTTCGTAGTGTTTCAGATGACTGTTTCTGCCAAGATGTGGTGGAGAGATTATAAGTTGACTAGAACAGCTGGGTCGCCTGCACTTACCTGGGATCAATTCTCACAGCTATTTCTATAGAAGTTCATTCCTGTCACTCTGAAAAAGGAGTACTGCATGCAGTTTGAGCGTCTTCAGCTGGGTAGTATGACTGTTACCCAATACGAGACTTGATTTGTAGACCTAGCTCAGCATGCTATTATTTTGCTTCCTATTTAAAGGGAAGAGTGAGGAGATTCATTGATAGGCTCACTAACACTATTAGGCTATAGATGGCCAAGGAAACCAGAAGTGATATTTCTTTCCAGACGGTCGTAGATATTGCTAGACGGATCGAGCTGGTTCGTGCTCAGGAGAGGGGGCCGGTGTTTAATAAGAGGCCTCGTTATTCAGGTAGTTTCAGTGGTGCCTCATCTGGAGGCAGGGGTACTTTTGGTAGAGGCCACCCTGCCATGCCGTCTCAGTCAGTGCTTCAGGCATCCCACGGTGCTTGGGCAGTCGAGTTCCTTATGTGTCTCATCTTGAGCTGCTAGCTTGTAGTGCACCACCAGCTCCTATTAGTACACCTCCGATCCAGAGTTATCATAGTGGTTACCCAGGTCGACAGGGCCAGTTCTAGGGTCAGTAGTCACAGCAGCCAAGGGCTTGTTATACTTGCGGGGATCCGAGGCACATTCCTAGATTTTGCCCAGGTAATAAGGCAACGTGCAGCAGCATGTTTCTCATGCCATGATTCTGGCAGCGATTGCTACACCGCCCGCTCAACCAGCTAGAGGCAGGGTCCAGGCAGCCAGAGGTGGAGGTCGGGCTGTTAGAGGTGGAGGTCAGGCCGTTAAAGGTGGAGGCCAGCCAACCAGGGGATGTCCTAGAGACGTAGTTCAGAGTGGTGGGACCCTGGCCTGGTGTTATGCTCTTCCAGCTGAGGTCGAGTCATCTAACAACGGTATCACATGTATTGTTCCAGTTTTCCATAGAGATGCTTCAGTTATATTTGATACAGGCTCTACTTATTCCTACGTGTCATCCTATTTTACTTCATATCTGGTTGTGCCTTGTGATTCTTTGACTGCTCCTTTATATGTGTCCATGCCTGTGGCGCTTGCATTATTGTATATTACGTCTATCACTCGTGTATGATTACCATTGGGATTCTTGAGACCAGCGAAGATCTTCTACTTCTTGATATGGTAGTTTTGATGTTATCTTGGGTATAGATTAGTGATCACGCCCAACTCTAGTCCTAAAAAGGATAAGTGGTCGCTGCAAATATAATCCGGTCTAAAAGTCCGGAGTCGAATCCCATAGAGAATTAAGGTTTTGCTATAATTGTTCAGTATCACTAAGAAGACAAGCTCGAACAATTCATAAGTTATAAATATTAAGATTCTTATATCTAACTAATTGACTAACAAACTAAAGCAGTAAATTAATAACTAAAGATACTTAGGGTTGGAGACTATATTAAGGAGGTCTAGAGTTATGATTTCTCCAATTATCGGAATCCTTCTCGCAATGTTCCTTGCAATTTTTCCTATGTATTCTCTACTGATCGTGAGCACTTTAGATGCTGTAATTCTCTCTCGAGAAACTACAACAATTTACTAGACATATTCTCTCGAACTACGCTGGTTGGCTTTATCTAAACGCTCATTATAACCACGTCAAGGCTTTGTTATTTCTAAACCTACCTTTAAACCCGCTGTATTGATTTCTCACATACGTTAGGAGTGACGTTATTCAACAACCACCTAAATGTGTATCCTTTATCAAGCAACACATAATAAATAGGAACAATCAATCGATGTCCATTCAATCAACTGAAATAAGCACGTAATTGAACAAATAGACTAATTCAAATGTTAAATTATATTAAAACATAACAAGAATTCATCCTCCAAGAGGTTCCATCAAAACCCTAGATAAAAAATTAGCTCATCATAATATTATGCATAACTACAATACTAAAATTCATAACCAATATTTAAAATAGGAAGAAGGAAGTAAAAAACTCGTAGAAGAATTCCCCGTCTTGCTCCTAGTGTGTTCTTGCCTCCTTAGGTCTAAAGTGCGTCAAAAATCCTCAAAATACCATTTTTCCGTGTATATATACCAAGTTGGGTTGAGCCCAAAAAATTATACCTTATCCTACGCAAAACATAAATACACTTTTCCCGGACAGGATGTGCGCGGACGCGCATTGACCGCACACTTTAGCCAGTATTCTGCCTCATTTGCGCGTCAGTGCGCGGCCTTGCACTGTCCGTGCACTTTTCACCCTGTTTTGTTTTGAATTCGGTAAAATGTAAGCATGAAAATTGTAGCCCTTTGAATTATCTTTTCAAACATATATTGTGGAGTCTAAATAGAGTTGTGAGCGAAATGTTATGTTCATTTCACTAGACAGTGTGAAATATGCCTACTCGATTCTTTGTTCGTTCTTAACTATCATCCGTTGATCCCCGAACACGATCCCGACTTAATTCCTTGGGATTTTAATCAGACTTCAAAGCTTCAAATCACTTGAATTCATTCCATAACTTCTACATAGCTCGAAATCACTCCTCAGGGCATAAAACACATAATTAGTGCAAAACACTAGTGATTAAAGCTCAAACTCAATTAAAGTGCAGTAAATTAAAGTGTAATAAGCGACTAAAATATGTAATTATATCCTATTATAAACACCCCACACTTAAATCATTTCTTGTCCCCGAGTAATCAAACTACGCTTTATATAGACACGACCTTTTTAAATAATTCTCCTAACTCATCACACCAAGAACACTTAAAATAGACTAAGCACAAAAGTGTAACATCTTCACCTCAATATTTGAATTACAAATACCACGCATTATTTATAGGTCACCCACTTACTCTAACATAGAGGTCACTGACATTATCTTTCCTTAATGAATCAAGTGCCCTCACACAACAAAAAGAGTAGTTTCACACAATAAAATTTAAAAAGACTTAGGAACTTAAGATCGAAAGAATTCACTCACTTTCACAAATAACATTCATATGCCAAAAAAGATGCACCATAGGCTTCCCCGTAGTGTACTACTCTACTAATCGAGCTCATTCAGTCTAGGATCAAGTAGGACTTTATTTGGTTGTAATGTAGGATGCGGGACGGGTAGGATACATTTAAATATAAGAGTGAATACACCTCCCTAAGTACTTTAATATATATACTTTAACATTCAAACCCCATACTTATGATAAACCAAACATCACCTTCGCATCAATGTATATTACCCATACTTTTTTAAGCACAATTACATCAAGAGTCCACTTATCAAGGAATTTTTTTTTCACAGCAATACAACTATTTTTTCCTTTTCTTTCTTTTTTTAAATTCAAGTGGCTCTTACTTTTTCAAAATAGTGCACCTTTCTCCTTATTTCATTAGTTTCACTCAAAATCCAAATCAACCACCCCACACTTTAACTTTTACACAGTTCATAACAATTCAAGTGCTCATGAGAGGTTAGAAGGTTCAAATAGATGGTTAATTCAAGCAAATGGGTAAGGCTTGTAATGTGGTTGCAAAATAAACAGGATACAGGCTCAAAGGGGTTAACTACGATACATAACAATTAGGCGAGAAAAATATATATATGGCTCAACAAAGAAAAGCCTATATCACTTCCAAGACTGAACATAACTACTATTTCGCTTTGCAAACACACGGGGAAAGTTCTAGACATCAAATATAACACACAGAATAACACAAAATCTTGCACACACATGGAACATAACTCACTCGGGATTGGATTCATCAAGACACTCTAGTCCAAGCAGTTAAGCAAAGTTAAGATCATACAATTTACGGTACTTCTACAAGAGTCAAAAACTGAGACTAAGCATTACAACCAAAGTACTCACTATTCTCAAGGAATAACAAAGTCAAGAGATATTGCTTCAATTCAAAACATAACACAATGGATCCTATTCTTAAAAAAAATAAAACTAACTACACCCGGTTCAAACAAAACCCTTGGAAAAGAACTGCGGCACAAAGAAAAACCAAGGGGAATTGCTACACTATCTAAAAAAAGAAAATCTTTTTGTATTTTTCCTTTCGACTTAAATCCCTCAAGAAAATTTTCTAATAGATTCATCGTCGGGAAAAATCCAATCTTTTCTATTTTTGTTAAAAAAACTATTCAATTAAACTAACACAACTAAAATAGCCTGGAAAGTCACCCAAACAATATCCTTACCCCACACTTAAAATTTTGCATTGTACCTAATGCATACCATAACTAATAAGAGGGTAAAATAAACTACCTGGTAGGCCAAAAGCCAAAGCACTAGCAGCTCATGGGGTACTCAGACTTCTCTCAGGTCGGGTTCTTCGTGCGGGTACCTCACACTTAATTCCAACCATTTGGTTTGTTGTTGCATACTTCTAATGGATTTACTTTCCATGCTCCTATAAAATCATAAATCGACACTGCAAGAATAATACAATAATAAAAAATAAATAAAAAATAAAGCTAGGTTACCTCCCAACAAGCGCTCGATTTAACGTCGCGGCACTATGCGAATCACTTTTTGCCTCCACTTTGATCTTATGAATTGGACCCCAAGTTTTGATTCTGCTCTATGATCATGCTCTTGGGGCGATACAAATTGTTGCGAGCAAAAAATTAAATGATACTTTATGAAATTTTTGGCTTTTAACCAATAAGTGTCATTTTGCCTAGACAGCCATGAAAATTTCAGAATATAGGGTTCATCTACCTCTTCCTTTAACTCTTGCATTGGCTCATACAGATCAATTTCTATTTCACCATTTGAACATAATGTAGAGAAGTATTTGGAATAAGGTCCAACACGCTCAAATACATGAACTTCAAGATTTTTAACCTCCTCAACACCAATCACACTGGAGTCAACTAAATTTGTATCTTCAACGTCCCAGGTTGACTCTAGTATTACTTCTTCAACATCGACATCCTCAAATTATAGTTGGTTAGATTGTTGGTGTTCTACTCTGACCTCCTCTTCTTGTCTACTATCCCCAACATTGTCTTGTTGAGCATTAAATGCTTCAACCAATCGACTCATTTGTGCCTCCAAGTTGCGAATCATATCATCATGCCTTTGTATGTGCAATTTTTTCTCATTATTTTGTTCCACAAGGCATCATAGCATATCCTTGATTTGTTTCAGGTCGTCATCCTTGGGTTCTTTGTTCCTATTAACTTCACAAGAAAAAGAGGAACCATCAAAGTGAGGGGTTGGTGGAAGATAAGAAATACAAGCACAACCATAAAAGTGACCATCTTGACCACCACACATATCACATACATTCCACACATAAGATTGAGTTGGTGCACATAACTCGCTCTCGGGAATATTTTGATAATTTTGCCATGGGTGATTTTCTTCATTATATGCATAAGGAGGATTAAAAATAGGATTACCAACATCAAAACTCTCATAATTCCAAGATGCCATATTTTAAAAATCAACAAGTGACACAAAATAAAAAAATAAAAAAGATCAAATACAAAAAATAAAAATAAAAGTTCAAACTTGAAATCTAGCAATATGTACACCTACAGCTACACCGTTAGTTCCCTGGAAACGGCGCCGAAATTTGATCACGCCCAACTCTAGTCCTAAAAAGGATAAGCGGTCGCTGCAAATATAATCCGGTCTAAAAGTCCGGAGTCGAATCCCACATAGAACTAAGGTTTCGCTATAATAGTTCAATATCACTAAGAAGATAAGCTCGAAAAATTCCTAAGTTTTAAATATTAAGATTCTTATATCTAACTAATTGACTAAAAAACTAAAGCAATAAATTATCAACTAAAGATACTTAGGTTTGGAGACTAAATTAAGGAGGTCTAGAGTTATGATTTCCTCAATTGTCGGAATCCTTCCCACTATGTTCCCTGCAATTTCGCCTATGTATTCTCTACTGATCGTGAGCACTTTAGGTGCCGTAATTCTCTCTCGAGAAACTATAATAATTTACTAGACATATTCTCTTGAACTAAGCTAGTTGGCTTTATCTAATCGCTCATTATGACCATGTCAAGACTTTGTTATTTCGAAACCTACCTTTAAACCCATTGTATTGATTTCTCACATACGTTAGGAGTGACGTTGTTCAACAACCACCTAAATATGTATCCTTTATCAAGAAACACATAATAAATAGGCACAATCAATCGATGGTCATTCAATCAACTGAAATAAGCACGTAGTTGAACAAATAGACAAATTCAAAGGTTAAATTATATTAAAACATAACAAAAATTCATCCTCCAAGAGGCTCCATCAAAACCCTAGATAAAAATTAGCTCATCATAATAGTATGCATAACTACAATACTAGAATTCATAACCAATAACAGAAAAAGGAAGAAAGAAGTGAAAAACTCGTAGAAGAATTCCCAGCCTTGCTCCTAGTGTGTTCTTGCCTCCTTAGGTCTAAAGTGTGTCAAAAGTCCTCAAAATACCATTTTTCCGTGTATATATACCAAGTAGGGTTGGGCCCAAACAATTATACCTTCTCCTACACAAAAAAAAAAACACTTTTCCCGGACAGGATGTGCACGGACGCGCATTGACCGCGCACTTTAGCCAGTATTCTGCCCCATTTGCGCGTCAGCGCGCGGCCGCGCACTTTATGTGCACTGTTCACCCTGTTTTGTTTGGAATTCGGAAAACGTAAACCAGAAAAGTTGTTTACCTTTGAATTATATTTCCAACCATATATTGTGGATCCCAAATGGAGTTCTGAGCGAAAAGTTATGTGCATTTTACTAGACAGTGCGCAATATACCTACTCGATTCTTCGTTCGTTCTTAACTATCATCCGTTGATCCCCGAACACGTTCCCGGCTTAATTCCTTGGGCTTTTAGTCAGACTTCAAAGATTCAAATCACTTGAATTCATTCCATAACATCTACATAGCTCGTAATCACTCCTACAAGGCATAAAACACATAATTAGTGCAAAACACTAGCGATTAAAGATCAAACTCAATTGAAGTGCAATAAATTAGAGTAATAAGCGACTAAAATACGTAATTATAGCTTATTATCAATTATCTTCCACCTTATCATGCTATATTGGATTTTCACACCAAGATGGTTACCCTAGCCATGCCAGGATTGCCTCGATTAGAGTGGAGAGGGACTCCTGGCCATTTTACCAGCATGGTTATTTTTTATATGAAGGCTCGACGTATGGTCAAGAAGGGGTGTCTATATATTTGTCCTATGTTCGTGATACGAGTGTAGAGTTTCCTTCCATGGATTCAGTACTTGTTCTGCGTGAGTTTCCAGAGGTATTTACTGCAGATCTGCCGGAGATGCCACTCGACAGAGATATTGACTTTTGTATTGATTTGGATCCGAGCACTAAACCCATTTCTATTTCACCATACCGTATGGCCCCAACGGAGTTGAAGGAATTAAAGGAGCAGTTGCAAGATTTTCTTGATAAGGGCATCAATAGACCTAGTGTCTCGCCCTAGGTTACGCCCGTGTTGTTCGTGAAGAAGAAAGATGGATCGATGAGGATGTGTATAGATTATTAGCAATTGAACAAGGTCACTATCAAGAACAAGTATGCGTTTCCAAGGATTGATGATTTATTTTATCAGCTTCAGGGTGCCAAAGTGTTTTCAAAGATTGATTTGAGGTCTATCTATGATTAGTTGAATATTAGGGCATCCAATGTCCCTAAGACGGCTTTTCGGACTCGGAATGGGCATTATGATTTCCTAGTGATGTCATTGGGGTTGGTAAATGCCCAGCAACATTCATGGATTTGATGAATCGGGTGTTCAATCCCTATATGGTTTCATTTGTTATCGTATTCATTGATGAAATCTTGATATACTCCCGTAGTCGAGAGGAGCATGAGAAACATCTTCGGATTGTACTTCAGACTCTGAGAGATATCCAGTTATATGCCATGTTTTCAAAGTGTAAGTTTTGGTTAGACTCAGTCGCCTTTTTAGGGCATGTTGTATCGACAGAGGGCATAAAAGTGGATCCTAAGAAGATTGAGGCAGTTCAAAATTGGCCTAGACCTACTTCAGCTACAGAGATCCGGAGTTTTCTCGGTTTGGCGAGTTATTATTGTCGGTTCGTGGAGGGGTGTTCATCCATAGCAGGCCCGTTGACTAGATTGACCCAGAAGGGTGCCCCATTCAGATGGTCGAATGAGTACGAGTCGAGCTTTTAGAAGCTCAAGACTGCTTTGACTATGGCGCCAGTGTTGATGTTTCCCACAGGTTTAGGATCTTACATGGTGTATTGTGATGCATCTCATGTTGGGCTCGATGCAATATTTATGTAGGATGGTAGGGTGATCGCATACGCGTCACTGTAGTTAAAGGTTCATGAGAAGAATTACCCTGTTCATGACTTAGGGTTGGTAGCTATTGTTCATGCGCTGAAGATTTGGAGGCACTATATTTACGGCGTGTCATGAGAGGTATTCACGGATCATCGGAGTCTGGAATGTTTGTTCAAGCAAAATGATCAACTTGAGGCAGAGGAGGTGGTTGGAGCTGTTGAAAGACTATGACATCACCATTTTGTATCATCCCGGGGAAGGCCAATATGGTGGCCGATGTTGAGTAGAAAGGTTATTAGAATGGGTAGCCTTGCATATATTCCATTTGGTGAGAGGCCGCTTTCTGCAGATGTTAGGCTTTGGCCAATAAGTTCGTGAGGTGAGATGTTTCGGAGCCCAGTTGCGTTCTAGCTTGTACAGTATCCCAGTCTTCCTTGTATGAGCGCATTAAAAGAGCATCAGTATGATGATCCCCATTTGCATTTCTTTAAGGACATGGTGTGGCACAGTGGTTCCAAGCAGATTACTGTTGGAGAGGATGGTATTTTACATATGTAGGGTCATATTTGTGTGCCCAATGTGGATGGGCTTCGTGAGTTGATTCTTAAGGAGGCCCACAGTTCCCGGTATTCTATTCATTTGGGTGCCACCAAAATGTATCAGGACTTGCGGCAACATTATTGGTGGAGGAGGATGAAGAAGGATATAGTTGCATATGTAGCTCGGTGTCTTAATTATCAACAAATAAAGTACGAGCATCAGAGATCTGGTGGTTTGTTTAAGAGGTTAGAGATTCTTGAGTGGAAGTGGGAGCGTATCACTATGGATTTTATTGTTGGATTCCCACAGACTCGGAAGAAGTTCGACACAGTATGGTTCATTGTGGATAGGTTGACCAAGTTGACACATTTCATTCTAGTGGCAGTTACCTATTCTTCAGAGCGGTTAACTGAGATCTACATCCGCGAGATCGTCCGTCCTCACGGTGTGCCCGTGTCTATCATTTCTGATCGAGGTACACAATTTGCCTCGCACTTTTGGATGACCGTACAACATGAGTTAGGGATGCGGGTTTAGCTGAGTACAAAATTTCACCCCCATACGGACGGACAGTCCGAGCGCACTATTCAAATATTGGAAGATATGTTTCACGCTTGCGTTATGGATTTCGGGGGTTCTTGGGATCAACTCTTGTTGCTTGTGGAATTTTCCTACAACAACAACTACAAATCGAGCATTCATATGGATCCCTCTAAGGCATTATACGGGAGGCGATGCCGTTCGCCAGTTGGATGGTTCGAGCCGAGAGAGGCTCAGTTATTGGGTACCGATTTGGTGCAGGATGCCTTGGATAAGTTCAAGATTATTCAGGATCAACTTCGGACCACTTAGTCTAGGAAGAAGATTATCCTGATCGTAGAGTTTGTGATGTTGCATTCATGGTTGGAGAAAGGGTATTGCTCTGAGGTTTGCCCATGAAGAGTGTGATGAGGTTCGAAAAGAATGGCAAGTTGAGCCCTAGGTATATCGGGCCTTTTGAGATTATTGAGAGAGTGAGTGAGGTGGCCTACAAGCTGGCATTGCAACCTAGTTTATCAGCAGTCCATCTGGTCAGAATTATCACGGTGATCCGTCCCATGTGTTAGATTATAGCTCAGTCCGATTGGACAAGGATTTGACTTATGAGGAGGAGTTGGTGGCTATTCTAGCCCGACAGGTCCGGGAGTTACGATCTAAGAGTTATCCTTCAGTTTGAGTGATGCGGAGTAGATATCTACACCTTTTCACCAGTTCAGGTACCTTTTTACACCCGTTAAAGGACGAAATTTTGTTTTAGAGATGGAGAATGTGATGACCCAATAAGTCAGTTACAGTTTTACCCTTCATTTTTGTATTCCGAGACCTTGAATAGCTCGGTTTAGCCTTCCTCGATTTGCATGCACAGTCCGCGTCCTTTTCCGAAAAGTTTTTATGACAAAAATTGATGAAAATGTGAAATCGTGCCTTAAAACTCATCTGAGTTGACTATGGTCAACGTTTTGTATAAACTTACCAGACACAAGCACCCATTTTCCATTTATTTTATATAAGAAAAATAATTCAGCATAGATCAGTGTTTTGACGGTCCCAATGAGTCTGTATCGTGATTTAGAACTTGGACATATGTTCCGAATAGAATTCGGAATTCCCTAGCTTGATCTAACGTAATTTGTTTAAAACTAGAAGTTTAATGGTTTAATAAATTCCTACGTTTGACCGTGAGCTGACTTTGTTGCTACCAGGTTTGGGTTTTGATTCCAGAACTTGGTGTAGGTTCATTTCAATATTTATGACTTGTCTGCAAAATTTAGTACAAAACGAAGTTGATTTGACGTGATTCGGACGTCCGATTGTAAAATTGCATGTTCTTAAGTTTCATTAAAAATTTCATTCGTTTTGGTGTCCGATTCATAGCTCTAGGTATTATTTTTGTATTTTGATCACGCGAGCGAGTTCGTATGGTATTTTGGACTTATATGCATGTTTAGTTTGGAGTCCCTAGAGCTCGAGTGAGTTTCGAATATGCTTCGTAGTGATTTTTGAACTAAGAATAATGTTGGTGCATCAGGTGTGCAAATCTCTCATTTGTGGGGACCTGTTCGCAAGTGCGAGGTCAAGCTCGCATATGCGTACTTGGTGGGGTCTGGTTCCACTATGCTTTTGCGAAGTTACGTCCGCAAATGCGATGGGGTAGATTCGCAATTGGCGAACATCTGGTCGCATTTGTGACTAAAAGAGATCTGGGGCAGACTCGCATTTACGAGTCGATTGTTCGCGTTTGCGGACAGCCTTGGTCGCATTTGTGATGAAAGCAGAGTGAGTGAATTTTTCGCTTTTGCAAAAAGTTGATCGCTTTTGCGATCATCACAATTGTGATAATTGTAGCTGGATAAAAGAGGTGGAAACTGAGATTTAGCTCATTTCTCACAAACTCTCAACCCTAAACACCCTAGAGGCGATTTTTTCCAGAGAGGTTCTTCCTAAATTCTTTTTTAGGTGACTTTAATCTATTTCCTTTCAATTACCCATTACATTTCATATGTTTCCAGCATCAAATCTAGGATTTTTGTGGTAGAAATGATTCAGGTAGAATTAGGAATTTTTGTAAATTTAGGATTTAGACCTCGAATTGAGGTTGGGATTCAAAACTTATTACATAACCGGTTCGGGGGTGAATGGGTAATCGGATTTTGGTCCGAATCTCGGGTTTTGACCAAGTGGGCCCGGGGTTGACTTTTGTTGGCTTTTTTCGAAATCATCAAAGATTGAATCTTTTTCACCCATAGGTAGTTTCTAAAGCTTATCTTGAATTGTCTGAACGATATTTGGTTAGATTCAAATGATTTGGAGGCGAATTTTAGATGAAAGGTCCCGGTTGAGCTTTGATTTGATTCCAGAGTGAGGTAAGTGTCGTGGTTAACCTTGACTTGAGGGATTAGGACTTGTTAGTCTATTTGCTACGTGTTTGTGTGTGGGAAAAATATATATGTGAGGTGACGAGTACTTATACTTTGTAATAGGGTTAAAGCATGCGGGTGGAACTTATGTTATTGTGTTTTATTGCATTTTTAATTATGATATCCATGCTTAGGTTAGGTTATTACTTTTTTTATTATTAATTTTATAATTATTGCTTATTTCATAGTTATTGAATATTTTTGGAAGTTGAAGTTTTGTATCTCGACACCATATTTGACGTTAAACATATTCTCCAAATTATTTATTTCTTGAATTCATTTATTCATTATTATAGGTGAGGAAGAGAGTAAAAGTACAAAGGGTGATGTCGTGTCATTTATTTCATTTATTCATTGTTACATGGTGAGATCGAGAGCAAGAATATGAAGGGTGATGCCGTGACATTCTTCCCAATTATTCATTGTTACATGGAGAGACCAAGAGTAAAAACATGAAGGGTGATGTCGTGCCATTTCATTCTACTTATGTCATCATTTCATGGTAATGATGAGAGTAAAAGTACGAAGGGTGATGCCGTGCCATCCTTATACAATTTTATCTGTCTTTATTGGTTGGCGATTTATTTGGCTATCACGTGATGTCATACCTGTCGTAATTATCGTATCTCTTTCCCTTTTCGTATGTCCCCTCCCAATTGTATATTATTAATCTCTACTTTGTTGTTATTTTTTTGTGTGTATTTATATATATATATATATATATATATATATATATATATATATGTGTGTGTGTGTGTGTGTGTGTGTGTGTGTGTGTGTATTTGTACAAATTTAATTTCGTGGGTGTCCTTTCATAACCCCGTCATATACCTCGTCGATGTTAGGCTCGACACTTACGGAGTACATTGGATCGATTGTACTCATACTATATTTCTGCACTACTTGGGCAGATTTTGGTATTGGTCACGTCGGTGCGTGAGGTGCGTAAGCTCAGATCATTGCATACGGAGACTTAGGGTAGATCTGCTGGCGTCCGCAGACCTTGGAGTCCCGTTCTTCTTCCCTCTTTTACTGTTCATTCCTTTTGAAATAGTTGTATTAATTTCAGACTCTGTTTGTAGAACTTCTAGTTGCTCGTATATTCGTGACTCCGGATCTTTGGAAGTAGATATTACTACATGACTTATGCTGGTATTGTAATAGATTGAATGCCTATCTCTTGTTATTTATCATTATTCCATTTAAACTGTTAATATTTGGCTATTTAACTATCTAACTGAGGTTGGGATTCTGG
>ML320787.1:0-25931 GCA_005239505.1 Nicotiana paniculata | reverse complement strand
GTTATGACGTTATATACGCACCACCACCTGATCAGCTGGTATACGATGATGATTTTGCCTACAATAGCCGATATGATATGATATGATGGGATTCCCTCAGAGGCTGATGATATTATGAAATATGTACCTATGCACAACATGACATTCATATGCATATGCATGACGCTAAAAGTTATTTATGATTTACAAAGCTATTCAGGCTTACAGGTTGAGTCATGTGCTCTATATTTCTTTCATGTCTCGTATGTACTTATTTATGTGCCTTACATACTCGGTACATTATTCGTACTGATGTCCCTTTTGCCTGGGGACGCTGCGTTTCATGCCCGCAGGTCCTGATAGACAGGTCGAGAGCCCTCCAATAGGTTATCAGCTCAGCGGAAGATGTTGGTGCGCTCCATTTGCTTCGGAGTTGCTTGTTTGGTTAGTATGATTTAGACGTGTATCGTTTGGTGTGGCGGGACCCTATCCCGAACTTTATGAAAATTACGTGTTCTTAGAGGCTTGTAGACAGATGTCATGTACGTAAAATATTGTATAGCCTTGTCGGCCTATGTTCAGTATATGAGTGGTTATTTTGATCTTATAGGCCCGTATGTCTTATGTATAAGTTGGTATCACATGTTGTATTCTACTTATCTCATGAAAGCCTTCCGGATCAGTTATCTATGATAAGTATGACATGAAAAGATACGTTATGTTGGTACTCGGTTGAGTAAAGTACCGGGTCCCCGTTGCGGCCCATAGGTTTGGGTCGTGACAAAAGTGGTATCAGAGCAGTTCTGACCTTGGGAGTCTACAAGCCGTGTCTAGTAGAGTCTTGTTTATGGGTGTGTCGTGCACCACGCTTATAATCAGGAGGCTACAGGGCATTTAGGACTGTCACTTTTTCTTCTTACTCTAGATCATGTGATAGAACTCAGTTGTAATAATTCAAACTCCTAAATTCAATTTTATTCGTAATGTGACGATACCTCCAATTTGTAAGGGATCGAATGCTGCTAAGGAAGAGTTGAGTTAGAGGAACTCAATTTTGCGTGATGCTTATGATGATTAAATGTAAGGTCTTCAGCAGATCATGTGTGTACCAAGATGTGTAAGATTCTTATTAAGGATCCCTAAGGTATGAACATCTATCCACCCATATGGTGAAAAGTGACGAGAAAATCATAAGGTACAAGTTTCAACAAGTAAAAGAAGCAAGGTAAAGAAGGGTACGAGGTACCCCGTTAGTAGAGATGAACATTATCTACAATTCAGGAAAAGAAAGAGATATAAGCATTTTGAGTTACCTTCAACAGTAACAGAGGTATGCACAATTGGTCATACCCATTTCAGTTATGCCCTATGGGGGCTAATAGGTGTAGTTAAGAAAATGACAGGATGTTAGGATCCGGTTGGGGTTAAGGTAATCCAAATTAGTGAATGGATTGCTTGCGTTAGTTGACATTTCCGAAGGATATCGCGAATGTGCTAATAGAACTCCTTGTGAGATACCCAGATTGTGCACTCTAAAATAGTACAGCTAGATATGAGTACTACAAAAGATGGCACTAGAAGCCTAGAAGGAATAAATATTATCTTAGTGTGGCTCCCGTATCTAGTAAACNGCCTTGAGACCACGAAAGAGAGTATAAGCCATAAAGTCGTATCATTATTTCGAGAAATAAGTTTGTGACGCTAACATGATTACCAGAAGGAAAAGTTAGACCCAGAGTAATAGAAATCAGTACGGACTGGTGAACAATATAAACTAATCATGAATTAGGGACTGAGTGATTTGATAATGGTCATCATCATGAGAATTTCAGATTGCGTTCCGGCGAACAGAAGAAGATTCATAAGAAATTCGGAGAATGGCCCTTCAGGAAGACGCTTCCCTAAAGCAGGCAATGTGAGCAAAGTTAAGCTTAAGGGACTGTATATACCAATTACACTAAGTCTGGCCCTCTCGAGTAAGGAATTTTGCTATCCATGGTACAGAAGGATTACCACAAGGCAAGTAAGGGTCATCGATGATGTGAAAGGACGCCAAAGATGAAAAATAAAAATAAATCTATAGGTAGGTCGTCGTAGCTCCAACTCTTAGTACTCCCCTAAAGAGGGGGAAATGGAATGATATGGCATTAATTCAAATTAAGTGTTTCTAGTAACTATGGAATGGTAAAGGAATAATGCGATAAAAATGAGAAAATAATGAGATTGCACTTATTAAAATCCTACAGATATGCTAAGATTCTAGAACATTATGCAAGCACGACGCCAAGGAAAGGAAGTAAGGGTTCCTGCCCGAGATGTTATTGATAGATAAGAAGCCAGTGCATGAGGTAAGTTAGGGAAAAGGGAAATAACTCAAGGAAGATTACGCAGAATATGGATATGAGAATGGGCCGACGAGTAGTTAATAGTTGATTCAGGAAGAGCCTAGTTATGGCGAGAAGAGGATACAAATAAATCGATAGATCGTGCAATATAAACAGAATCCCCAACATGGGAAATTCAGCCTCACAGATACGACATCATGACCCTCTGAAATACTTAGGTAGGAGTTGAGGTAGTTAAGAATACCGTATGAATGTTATAGAAATGAAAGAGAGTCCCACTGGGAAGACAGTCAAAAATTCAGTTCAGAAGCAACCGTACGAGCACATGAGTGTGGAGGTGAGTAATAAAGGATAATTATAGGTAAGTACAAACATAAAAAATTATGTCAGGTAAGCAATATAACAAGTTGGTAATTTTACAAGAGCCAGAAGGTCCTCCCTAAGTACTAAAATGAAAGACCAGCTGAGGGAATAAGGAAGAAGGCTTTAGCCTAAGCACAGTAACCTAAAGGGGAAATGGTCTTGTAACAATAGTCTCACAACAACATTGTAGGCACTCCATAAGAAAGTGGAACCTACCGTGGCTAATGAACGGGAAGTAAAATCATGAATAATATTTGAGACCATATGCGTTGCACAAAAAAAATTGCATGAAAACTCAGATAAGCTAAGTAAGCACGCAAAAAGGGGCAAAAAGACCAGGAAAAGCAATTGCCTACATTTGAAGAAAGCTAAAATGGAACGAAAGGAATTATTTGATTAATAATAAGTCGTAGAAGACTCCGGTATAAGCTAAAAGAAAGAATTGAGCCCAGGGCCTAGACAAAGGATTGAATCGTTAGAAGATTATATCATGAATATTCCATAACGCCCATGAAAGGCTAAGGTAATAACTGATACCATGAGCCACAAACCAGAAGATAGCTTAAGCCTACGTAAGGGTTGATCAGAAGAAGGAGGAAACTAAAGAGTTACATCAACTAAGTAAATCAAGAGTCTGATTATTGGACCTAGAAAATTGTAGAAATTGTGATTGAGAGCATCGCAGGACCAGCCTTAAAATAGAAGGTACCAAAGGGATAGTATAACAACCATATTCTATAACGACTCTACGATAAGGTCAGTTAGGAAAAAAAAAACCAGCCTCATAAGAATTCAGTATGGAGCTCCCACCCGATTGTATAGGCACCAGAGATGCAAGTATTATAATAGAGCTTCAAGTTGTGAACGTGAACTATACCTATGTGGAAGGGAGGTTATGAAAAAAATAGAAGATGTGAGGCGATATTTTAAAGATAAGTAAAGTAAAGGTGAACAATGTACTAGATACTCAAATGCAGAAGGCTGTGAATAGTCCATACTTCGGATAGAATGATCGAAGCACGGGGATTCAGTATCTAGGAATGATAGCAGCGTCGTCAGTGGAATACCTTCCACCCTATGGTTTCTAGGTATCGAGAGCCTAGTCGAAAGAGTAAAGAAGTGTTAGAGATGATGTGATGTCTCGCTTGATGTTCCAAATGACATAAGGAAATCTATGGTGCAAGCAAGTTGAAGTAAGGTTGCAACAATTATAAAGAGATATATATAGGTCGCAAACTAAAGTATGGTAGAGAGATAAGGTTTTAGGAAAACATGAGTAAGAATAAGAAAAGGTGAGTGAAAATGTGACAAGAATGGATAAGTCCTTGGGATTAACCTCATGAAAATAAGAGATTTGATGGGTTCTCTAAGTTATAGAAGGCTCAGTATAGCCTGAATGAACTCAAAGAAGTCTAAGACTAATAGCATTTAAGAGTGATGGAATGCTGCCATGGTAGTAGAATAAGGGTGTAATTGTGATAGATAAAGGGTGAAGTTTGGGCCTTCGATTAAGTAATGATTTCATGAATTGTACAGGATTAAAATACCCACGTAAGGCGAATCACATTGGAATGACTATGATATGAAATAGGGTTATGGAAGTACAGTATCGCCCCAGGTGGACCAGTCTAATCATTTAAGATGTTCCCCGATGAGGCGTGAGCCCTAGCGGTAGCGCTACATAAGAAGTTTCAAGTTCGCAATGAAATATTGTAGATCAACATTGAGGTGAATCAACAATGGATGGATACAAGTTATAAAGTATGAGATGAGATTAGGCCGTCACTTTTAAGATGAACAATGATGAGGAATCATTAAAGGACTTAGATTTATACTTATAGGATAAACAACGAAAGTAACCTGGAGTTTGTTAGTATGACCTATCTAGATGCAGTAATGTCATATGGATAAATAACTGGGTCTATGAAACAAGATATAGCAATATTCATAAGTTCAACAAAGTACCAAGCAAAGAACTTCAGTACACCTATAGATACCCAGAGGGACATCTTGTCAAGTTCTGTATATGTTCCAAAAGTGAGACCTAGAGATTAGCGCACATACAAGGGAAAGGTCGTACAGGCTGCATAACCGAAGGTAGCAACAGTTACGAGATTGAAAGGATTCTGACCACAAGTCATAGTGTGAAAGAGACCTAAATGGGAAATACCTTGACCTTTGGATTTATTCACAGAGCAGTTTCCTAGATGGAAAGGAGAGTACTGAAGTATTCGGAAGACATGGGTTATGAAAATGATAAGTGCACCAGTCAACATTGGAGGACGAATGTTTCAAAAGGGGGAATGATGTTACACCCCATATTTTCGTACATGAAAGTACACCATAAGTAAATTGATAAAAGCTTAGAAATGAGATATTACATCTCGTATTTTTGTATGTCATAATAATCGAAGTAAACTCGAGAATGAGATTAGGAAGTTATAAGTATTATGTTATTTCAACACAAGTGGTAAGTAAATTCGTGAAGGAGATAGGGTAAGCAAATCAAAGAAAGTAAGTTTCGTTGAAGTTTGTCATGTTGGGATAAAATACGCTCCGAGCTATAATACCCGGTATTTATGGACTATTACCATACAAGGTACCACATGGCCATGATAATAAGGTGTATAAGGTGTGTTTAAAAGTAAGTAGTATTTTACGCAATTTGAGATAATTCTTAATTATGTGGGTAATCGGTTAATTATTGGATAGTGGGAGATTATCAAATTAATTATGAGATTAGTGATTAATTAATGATGATTTTGGATAAATATTGAACCCCAAAAACATGGCAGCCACTTATCCAACATTGTGACTCTTGTATTATACTAGAAAGGTGGAAAAATTTAGTGAATTATGTGACATTAGTCATCCTAAAGTGGGGACCATGAAACCAACCAATTTAAAGAGATTACTTATATCATTGTTTGTGAAAAATATGCCATTAAGAAAGGCTTTCTAATTCACAAAGAAAGCAACGAAGAATTCCTGGATTTGCAAGAAAGAATTCACTGTATACCACATTCACTTTATATCAAATTCACGAGTAACAATCTTCAGCAAAGGAATTCATACAAAGTTGTACGACACAATAGCAATAGGATTTGCAATTCTAAGAGAGCATGGTGCAATCTTTTCCAAGAATATCATACAAATTTTTTCCTACTCCAGGTATGTTAAGGCTATCCCTTCTTTCTTTTGGCATGGTCTAAATTATACTGAAGAAACGAGCAAATACACAGTTTCTATAAATTACTCTATTCATAAAAGTAGTAAGGGTGTCTATATTCTTGATTCCCCATGAGAATTATTATTATCTTCTATTCATGAGTCTCAAAAATACGTATGTTGGTAAAGTTTATTTCATGATATTAATCAGAGGCATAATGGCTTTATGACGTACCGAGAGTATGCACATTGACCCATGACCAGATGGCGTTATATACGCGTATATATGTAAATATATGTATATGGGATATGGGAAAAGGTTACGGCGTTATATACGCACCACCACCTGATCAGCTGGTATATGATGATGATGTTGCCCACAGTGGCTGAAATATGGTTCAAACAGGCATTATATACGCGTATATATGTATGTATATTCAAACGGCGTTATATACGCGTATATATGTATGTATATATATGTATATGGGATATGGGAAAGGTTATGGCGTTATATACGCGCCACCACCTCTTCAACTGGTATACGATGATGATTTTGCCCACAGTGACCGATATGATATGATGGGATGCCCTCAGAGGCTGATGATGTTATGAAACATGTACCTATTCACGACATGACATTCATATGCATATGCATGACGCTAAAAGTAATTTATGATTTACAAAGATATTCAGGCTTACAGGTTGAGTCATGTGCTTTATATTTCTTCCATGTCTCTTATGTACTTATTTATGTGCCTTACATACTCGGTACATTTTTCGTACTGACGTCCCTTTTGCCTGGGGACACTGCATTTCATGCCTGCAGGTCCCGATAGACAGGTCAAGAGCTCTCCAATAGGTTATCAGCTTAGCGGAAGATGTTGGTGCGCTCCATTTGCTTCGGAGTTTCTTGTTTGGTTAGTATGATTTAGACGTGTATCGTTTGGTATGGCGGGACCCTGTTCCGATCTTTATGAAAATTACGTGTTCTTAGAGACTTGTAGACAAATTCCATGTACGTAAAAGATTGTATGGCCTTATCGGTCTATGTTCAGTATACGAGTGGTTACTTTGGTCTTATATGCCCGTACGTCTTATGTATAAGTTGGTATCACATGTTGTATTCTACTTATCTCATGGCAGCCTTCCATCTCAGTTATCTATGATAAGTATGACATGAAAAGATACGTTATGTTGGTACTCGGTTGAGTAAGGTACTGGGTCCCCATTGCGGCCCATAGGTTTGGGTCGTGACATATGGTTTGCCTGCACAATATATAAAATAACAAGCAAAGAGGCGGAGAAGAAAGAGCTTAGTCGGAATAAACCTTTCCGGCTAGATCTAAAAACATTCCGGTGGGGTTAAAACCGACAAAAATTAACAAAAAGGTTAGGAAAGATGGAAGGGGGATAAATAAGGGAGGTGGGGTTATGGGTGAAGGAATAGGGTAGTGGGGTCGAAGAAGGGAGGTCACCGCCTGGCTGGTGATCAATTCTGGTGGCAGCGACTAGTGATGAGCGGCGGAAGAAATGAAAAGGGGGAGAAAAGTGTGTGTGTGTGGGGGGGGGGGGGGGGGGCTCTCAACAATGAGATAGAAGAGATAATGATTGCAAAACCTTTTTAACTAATCCAATCTTACCCCTTGAAAATTTTCATGACCCAAACTTCCGCCACAGGGCTCGTGACACCTAGTCTCTAAGACTAGGTAAGCCTATCACATACGATTTCAATCTGAATATAACAACTTGTAAATTAACAAAATACTGCGGAATATGATAATATTGCCAACATGGGTACAATAAACAACTTTCCAAAACTCGATAATACTGAGTCTTAAGCTCTACATGGAATTACTTCGAGGCCTACTGACGAAATAAGAGGAATACCTTGAAGTCTCCAACCAGCTCTAGCACGCCTCCTAAGGATCAACTCGATATGAAGTACCTAGATCTTCACAAAGAATGTGTAGAGCGTAGTATGAGTACACTACAGTTGGTAGTAAGTATCAAGACTAACCTCGGTGGTGCTGAAATTCAAGTCATGATACTCCCTAGTCATATAACATGTGCAAGATATCAAAAGAAATTGACAACAAAGTGCATAACGAAAAAGATATCAACAACCTCGTAGAGCGTGTAATAACAACTCAATGTAGAATAATCCATATTTTCCGAAACAATATCAAATGGGAATGGGTCATGTGATAGCATATCAAAATACCCAACAACTCATAAAGCAAAAAATAGAACATTTAAGAAGAAAGTATGTAATCAAAATATCAACCCCATTCCAACACATGAACGATATAAAAGGAACACCCCGAAACATTACATAACATCATCAACAATACTAACCTTATGTCGCTGCATGCACATAATCAATGATGCCTGCCTTATGTCGACGCATTCACATCACAAAGAAAGGCCTCCCTTATGTCGCCGCATGCGTATTTCGCCACCCTTATACTCCACACAACGACAATCAACATGTACAATGTGTCCACATGTGACACAATATCAAAAAACAACAATACCCAAAGTCACATTAAAATATAGGCTCACTGTTTAACAACAACGTGCACAAGGACATAAAAATAACATAAGAGTCGGGGAGTATTAAACAATAAAGCTGGTTTCATATAGCAAACAACCCCAATTTAAGGCATATCAATTTCCTAAGGTTTAATATGGCCATAAACCATGCATACACCTTTGTACACACTCGTCACCTCGTATACACATCATTTCACATAACACAAACATGTAATTTAGACCAAATTCGAAGGGGTAATTCTCCAACAGAAGGTTAGCAAAATACTTACCACAATTAGACAAAATCAATACTCTAAAAATTTTCTTTAGCAATTCACCTATGTCCGGTTCAAATCTATCAAAAGATGACTCAATAATATCAAAGAATGCAAAAAAAACTAATTTCAATTAATAAAGTTGCAATCTTTACCAAGTTCTCAAAAGATCAACAAAAGTCAACCCCGGGCTGATCAAAACCCGAGTCGTGCAGTCTCGACTACCCATAATCCCACGAAACCAAATATATGATTAATTTTAAAATCGAATCCAATTCGACTCTTAAATCTCAAAATATTTATTTTTCAAAGCATAGTAAAAATTCCCAAAAAATCGCTTCAAATTTTAATATTTCTAGGTTAAAATCCATAAGTAATCAAGTTATAATATCAAAATAGAGTCAAAATCACTTAACCAATGGCTAGGTATGAAAATCCCCTCAAAAGAATCGCCTCCCGTCGTGTCGTGGGGCTCAAAATATGATAAATATGAGACTAAGTCCTGAAATCCCAACTATATGTTCAGCTGCAAAAGTCGCATTTGCGACCTTGGGTTCGTATTTGCGACCACCGCAATTATGACCCTTAACTAAAAAATGCGGATCCTGTCAACCATCACAAATTTTGCAAACGCGGAGCCCCCTAGTACAATACAAAGTCGAAAATGCGTCATGAAGATAGCAAATGAGATCAACCCAGGCCCCATGTCACCTTCGTAATTGCGATGCTGGCTCCACAAATGCGAATCCTTCCACCCCTGCCCACCTTCGCAATTGTGACTGGTGCCTCGCAAATGCGGGGCTCGCAAATGAGAACTATTTCTCGCAGTTGCGAGACTTGCAACACAGCAAAAATCTGAACTCAACTCAAACACTATGAAACACATCCAAAACTCACCCGAGCCATGATGGATCGATATCAAACATCCACACAAGTCTATAAGTATCACACGAACTCGCTTGCCAGCTCAAAACAACAAAATAACGTCCACAATCACTAATTGAACACCAAAAAATGCATCAAATTCACAATCAAACTCAAGAACTTCTAAAATCACAACCAAGCGTCAGATTGCTTCTAAACCAGCTTAGAATAACATCAAACTTTGCACACAAGTTGTAAATAATAAAACGTGACCTATTTCAAATCCCGAAACAAAAATCAGAACCCGATATCCCCAAAGTGAACCCCTAGTCAAACATAGGAATATTTTATACCTTCAAATTTTCAACTTTTGGCAAAAAGATCTAATTTATCCTAGGAACCTCCAAATTTAATTTACGTCCATATGCCTAAGTCAAAAATTACCATACAGACCTATTGTGTCCATCAAAACATGGTTAGATAGTCGTTTTTCACAAAAGTCAAACTTGGTTAATATTTCAAACTTAAACTTCAAAACTAGGAACTAAGTGTTCCAAATCAATCCAAAACCTCCTCAAAACCTAATCAACCATCCCCGTAAGTCACATAACCATAAATTCACATATGGCAAGCTTCAAAAGGGGAAACATGGCTCAAATACACGGAATGATAGGCTGAGTCGTTATATTCTCACCCTCTTAAACAAACTTTCATCCTCGAATGAGTATAGAGACATACCTGAAATGCCAAAAAGTTGAGGATATCAGCTTCGCATATCATGCTCGGTCTCCCAAGTCGCCTCATCCACCAGTTGGGCTCTCCATTGAACCTTTACCGATGCAATGTTCTTCGGCCTTCGCTTTCGGACCTGCCTATCCAAAATGTTCATCGGCTCCTCAACATAAGTCAAATCCTTGTCCAATTGCACCGAGCTGAAATATAACACATGTGACGGGTCCTCATAGTACTTCTGGAGCATAGAAACATAGAACACGGGGTGAAATCCTGATAAGATGGGTGGCAAAGCAAGTCTGTAGGCAACTCACCAAATCTCTAGGAACCTCAAAAGGACCAATATATTATGGGCTCAACTTGCCCTTCTTCCGAACCTCATCACACACTTCATGGCGAAACTCTGAGTAGAACCCTCTCACCCACTACGAATGTTACATCACAAGCCTTCCTGTCAGCATAACTCTCCTTCCTGGACTGTGTTGTATGAAGCCGCTCCTGAATAAATTTCACCTTATCCAAATCATCACGAACTAGATTAGTTCCCAAAGCGTAGTCTTCAATGTCTCAAACCAATCGACCAGAGTACCAAATCGCCTCCCATATAAGGCCTCACACAGAGCCATTTGAATGCTCGACTGATAGATGTTGTTGTAGGAGAACTCTGCTAGCGGTAAAAATTGATCCCACTGACCCCCAAAAATTAATGCCACAAGCTCGCAACATTCCTCCAAGATCTCAATAGTGTGCTCGGACTGCCCGTCTGTCTGTGAATGAAATGTTGTACTTAGCTTGACCTATGTGTCCAACTACGTTTCATGGCTCTCCAAAATGCAATTTGAACTGTGTGCTTTGATCTCAGATAATAGACACATGACACCATGAAGGCGAACAATCTCTCTAAAATAAATCAGAGCCAGCTGCTCTGAAGAGTAGGTAGTCATGACTGGAATGAAGTGTGCAAAATCCTTGGCGTACAACTTCTTCTCCCTTAATGTCCAGAGCACGATCCTCAAGAGCTTCTCATGCTATTCTTGGCCATAGGAATACACCAGTATATCATCAATAAACACAATGATGAAGAAATCCAGATAAGGATGAAACACGCTATTCATCATGTGCATAAAAGTTGTTGGGGCATTAGTCAGCCCAAAGGATATCACCAAGAACCCATAATTTCCAAAACGGGTCCTGAAGACCGTCTTATGAATATCATAATCCCAGATCTTCAATTGATGGTATCTCAAGTCAATCTTTGAGAATACGCTAGGGCGTCGAAGCTGATCATATAAATCATCAATACGTGGTAGTGGGTACTTGATCTTGATAGTAACCTAGTTCGGTTACATGTAGTCAATGCACATTCTCATGGAACAGTCCTTCACAAATAGCACTGGTGCACCCCAAGGTGAAACACACGATCTGATGAAACCTTTATCTAGAAATCTTGAAGTTTTTCCTTTAGTTCCTTCCGCTCTATTGGAGCCATGTGGTATGATGGAATAGATATGGGTTGAGTGCTCGACACCAAATTCATACCAAAATCAATATCTCTATTGAGTTGTATGCCTGGTAGGTCTGCTGGAAACACATCTGGGAACTTCCTCACTACCGAAACTGACTCAATGGTAGGAGTATCAACACTAACATTCTTCACAAGGCTAAGTATGCCAAGGAACCCTTCTCAACTATCCATTGATCCTTCGAAAAAGACACCACCCTGCTAGGAACGTGACCCAAGGAACCTTTCCACTCCAACCTTGGCAAACCAAGCATAGTCAACATCACGGTCTTAGCGTGACAATCAAGAATAGCGTGATATGGAGACAACTAATCCATGCCCAAAATCACCTCAAAATCTACCCTATTAAGTAATAGAAGGTTAAACCTAATCTTATAGCCCCCAATAGTGACCAAACAAGAATGATAAACACGGTCCACCACAATAGAATCCCCAAGGGTTGTAGACACATAAATAGGATTATCTAAGGAATCACTAGACATACCCAAATATGAAGCAAAATCAGATGACACATACCAATAAGTAAAACCTGGATCAAATTAAACTGATGCATCTCTATGACAGACTGGAACAATACTTGTAATGACGATATCTGATGCAACTTCCTCAGTCCTACCAGGGAAAGCATAACAACGGGGGCCTGGCCTACCCCTCTAGTACATCATTTACCCTCTTATCCTCCACCTCTAGTTGGTTGTGTAGGTGGAATAGCAAGTGGAGCGTAAACCATAGCCTGAGTACCCTGCGAAGGTCCACCCCTCCGAAGTCTGGGACAATCTCTCACTATGTGCCTAATATCACCACACTTGAAATAGCCCCTCTGTAGGCGTGGTTGCTGAACTAAGTCTCTCCCAAACGACTAGAATAACCGTTGTAGGAACCCTGTGCACAAGGTGCACTAAAAGTTGGATATCCAAAACAAGTATGGTCGGCTCCCTGGTTAGCTGGAGCACTACGAGTATCCTAAAGTGCAGACTGATATGGTCGACTGACAAAGACTCTACCATGACGGGCTATAACCGAAGACGGGAACCGCAAAATCCTCCAAAAACTCGAGGCTTCTTAGCCTCTCCCAATCCCTCCGCTCCTTCCCGTGGATACGCTCCAACTCCTAGAAAACCTGATGGAACTGAGTTTCAGTCTCCAACTCCGCCGACATCCCAAATTCCAGGCTATAAGTGAGTCCCTAAACAAATCTACAGACTCTCTCTCTCTAACAATGGAAACCAAAGCAGGTGCATGACAAGATAACTCAAAAAACCTCATAGCATACTTGGACACAATCATATTCCCCTGGTGCAACTGCTCGAACTCGGTACGCAACTCTTCCGGGCAGGTCTGTGGAATAAACTCCCTCAAGAAGAGATTAGTGAACTAGGACTAAGTAAGTGGAGTTGCATCAGCTGGCCTACTCGACTCATAAGTCTGTAACCAACTATATGTCGGCCCCATCAACTAAAAAGTTGTAAGGTCGACCCCGCTCAACTCTACCAAACCCATAGCACGCAGGAAACAGTCACACTGGTTAAGAAACCCTATGCATCAGAAGCCCGCCGCTAAAATGAGGAGGATGATACTTCTGGAACCTCACTAACCTCTTCTGCTCCTCAACCGACTTTATTGGCCGGACCTTGGGCTGAATCGCAATCACGGGCTGCACCGGTATAACACCCGGAGCCTTTTTAACATGACCTCACTGCTCTAGAGTACGGGCAGTAAGAGTCTGAGCTCCTCCCCCAGCCTATGAAGTAGCTGGTGCAACTGGAATAAACCACGCATAAGCCCAGGTCCTAAACATGCTCAAAACGTGCGCCAATGTCTCCTAAAGTACAGGGGTAGCACATGCACCTAGGTTGGCTGCTCCCAGCCGGAGCTACTAGTGGCTTCTCAGTCACGGTCCTGGCACGACCTCTCAATATGGTGCGTCTCTGCCCTTGCCTCTTCCCTGTCCTATAGCAACATCAGTCTTGGAGGCAACAACATTAGTAACTGAAGCTCGTGTCCTCGTCATCTGTGAAAGAATAGAAAAACAAAAGCTCAAACTGCAAAATCAATAAATCCGCACGATAAGAAATGAAAGAATTAAAATTTTCTTAATAGTTCCACAACCTCTCGAAGATAAGTACAGACGTCGCTGTAACGATACGCAAGACTCTACTAAACTTGCTTATGACTACATAAAACCTATGAACCTAGAGCTCTGATACCAACTTGTCACAACCCAAAACCGCCATAGGAGTCGTGATGCCACCTAGTCTCTAAGATTATGTTAGCCTATCACATACGATTCAATCAGAATATAACAAATTGTAAATTAACAAAATACTATAGAATATGACAATATTACCGACATGCATATAAAAACAACTTTCTAATATTGTTAGGAGTACATAAATAGTAGAAAATAAGGTAAAGATAGAGACTGTGAGGCCTGCGAATGGAACATCGGGGACACCTTGAAATCTCCAACCAACTCTAGCATGCCTCCTAACGATCAACTCGTTCATAAGTACCTGGATATGCACCAAGAATGTGCAGAGCATAGTATGAGTACACCACAATTAGTACCTAGTAAATACCAAGACTAACCTCGGTGGAATCATGACGAGATTCAAGTTATGATACTCACTAGTCTTATAACCTCTGCAAGATATCAAAAGACAACTGACAATAAAGTGCATAACGAGACAAATATCAACAACCTCGTAGAGCGTGTAACAACAACTCAATGTAGAAGAATCCATCTTTGCCAAAAAAAATCAAATGGGAATGGGGCATGTGACAACATATCAAAATTAACCAACAACTCATAAAGCACAAGACGCAAAATATAAAAAGCAAGTATGTGATCAAAATATCACCCCCGTTCCAACACATGGACAATATCGAAGGAACACCCCGAAATATCACATAACATCATCAATAATGCCATTTGTATGTCACTGCATGCACACAATCAATATAATGCCTCCCTTATATCGTTGCATGCACCTATATAGCCATCCTTATCTCGCCTCATGCACATCATAATGAAATGCCCCCTTATGTCTCAACATGCGCATCTTACCACCCTTATACTTCACACAACGAGAATCAACCCACATAATATGTCGACATATGCCACAATATCAAAAAACAACAATACCCAAAGTCACATCAAAATATAAGCTCACAACTCAACAACAACGTGCATAAGGACATGAAAATAACATAAGTGTGCCGGGAGTGTTCAACAGTAAAGCATGTTCATAAAGAAAACAACCCCAATTCAAGGAACATTAATATCCTAAGGTCTAATTCAGCCATAAACTACGCATACGCCTGTGTACACACTCGTCACCTCGTGTACACATGGTTTCACATAACACAAATATGCAATTTTTAAACCAAATACTAAGGGGTAATTTTTCCACACAAGTTTAGGCAAGATACTTACCTCAATTAGGCTAAATCAATACTTTAAAAATGCTTTTCATTTACAATTCACCTCCATCCCGTTCAAATATAGCCAAAATGACTCAATAATATCAAACAACGCAAAAGAAATCAATTTCAATTAATAAAGTTGCAATCTTTACCAAGTTCCCAAAAAGTCAACAAAAGTCAAACCCGGGCCCGCCCAATCAAAACCTGAGTCGGGGGGTAGATATCGACTACCCATGAGACCAAATAAATGACTAGTTTTTAAAATCGAGTCCAGTTCGACTCTCAAATTTTAAATTTTTATTTTTCAAAACATAGTAAAAAGTTCCCAAAAACTCCCTTCAAATTTTATCATTTTGATGTTAAAATCCATAGGTAATCAAGTTTTAATATCAAAGTTGAGTCAAAGTCACTTACCCAGTAGCTATGTGTAAAAATACCCTTCAAAAAAAGCCTCTCACCGAGTCTAGGACTCAAAATGTGTTAAAAATGAGACTAAGTCTCGAAATCCAACCTATATTTTAAACTGCAAAAGTCGTATTTGCGACCTGAGGCTCCTAATTGTGACCAACACAATTGCAACCCTTGAATCACAAATGCGGAGCTCGCCAAGCATCACAGATGATTCAATTTTGGCCTATAGCTTTGCAAATACGAAGACCCCAGCTACAATACAAATTCGCGAATGCGACATGAAGATCGCAAACACGATCAATCAGGCTCCAAGTCACCTTCTCAATTGCGATGATGGCTCCGCAAATGTGAAGCCTGTCACCCTTGACCACCTTCGCAATTGTGACTGGTACCTCGCAAATGCTAACCGGTTCTTGCATTTGCAAGACCTACAGCACCAGCAAAAATCTGAACTCAACTCGAACACTTTGAAACATGTCTGAAACTCACTTGAGCCCCTAGGGCTCCACACCAAACATCCACAAAAGTCTAGAAGTATTACACCAACTTCTCGTGACCTCAAAATACCAAAATAACATCCGGAACAACGAATCAAACAACAAAAATGCATCGAATTCACAATGAAACTCAAGAACTTCTAAACACACAACCAAGCATCGGATTCCTACCAAACTAACTTGGAATGACATCAAAAATTCCACACAAGTTTCAAATAACAAAACGAACCTATTCCAAGTCCCGAAACCAAAATCCGAATCCAATAGCCACAAAGTCAACCCATGGTCAAACATAGGAAATTTCTAAATCTTTAAGTTACCAACATTCGGCAAAAAGAGACATATCATCTTAGTAACCTTCGAATTCAATTTCCGGCATACACGTAAGTCCAAAATCACCCATTGAACCTATTGGGACCATCAAAATACCGTTCCGGGGTCGTTTTCCACAAAAGTAAAACTGGGTCAACATTTTCAACTTAAACTTACAAACTAGGAACTAAGTATTCAAAATTAATCCAAAAGCTTCACGAATCCCAACCAACCATCCTCACAGGCCACATATTCACAAATATTTAAAAAAAACATGATACAATAAAGCAGATTTTAACATAAATGGAGAAATAGAGGTAATACAAGGCATGGTGACCATAATCAAATCATCTCCCAGAACTAGATAGTACAAAGTCACAAGCTCTAACGAAATACAGAAGAATATCTTAAAGTACAATATTGTTTAGATAATTATATGACAATATCTATATAAGGATAGGACTCCAAGGGGCTACAATGGTGAGTGAGCTCTACCTTGAATCCTTGCATTCAAGTAAGATCTAACTGCATAAATTTGCTGCCTCCAACACCAGATCTGCAGAAAAATATGCAGAAGTATAGTATGATTAAACTACAGTTGTGACCCAGTTAGTATCAAGACTAACTTCGGTGAAGTAAGGATGAGATTCAAGTCATGTGATACTCACTAGTAAAAATAACATGTGTAATAAATCAAAGATTGACAACAAAAGTATAGCAGAAAACAATAACAATAACCTCATCAGAATAAGTGATAACAAGTAAAGTCTCGGCTTCAACAACAAGCCATCATGAAGAAAAGCACATAAATAGCACCTTGTTCCCACATTTTTATCACAACAATAATAGCCACATGTATCGCTCTGCCCTGACAATATCACAATAGCCACCCGTATCGTTTTGCCCTGACAATATCATAATAACCACCTGTATCGCTTCGCCCAATGCCCAGATGTGCCACAAAATCACAAAACAATAATGCTAAAGTTTCATCTCGGATATGAGTTCATAATTTATCAACAATGTGCACAAGGACATGAAAATTGTAAAATATAGATGGGTATTTAACAAATAAAGTATTACCACAACTAAAACAATTATAGAGATCATGTTTACATAGCCACAAGTGATGAAGCATATTTCATATATAATACTCGCCCAGATAAAGGCATATTAGTAGCCTAAGGTCTAATGTGGTCATAATCAACAAATAGCACCCGTGTACACGCTCGTCACCTCGTGTGCACGTCGCTTTTCACTTAACACTAATCCTAAGGGGTATTCTCCCACACAAGCCAAATGAATGCTCTAAAAATCCCTTGCCCCTCAATTCATCCTCCAAACAGGTCAAATCTAGCTAAAAATAACTCTATAATATCAAACATGGCTATAGAAATCGATTCAAATTAATAAATCTTCGATCTTCATCAAAAATAAAAAATTCAACCAACACCCGCCTCCCGGAACCCGACAAAGGTCACAAATCCGTTCGAATATGAATTCAACCATACAGTTTCATCCAATTCCGACCCCACGGGATTGAAATCCCTATTTTTTAGTTTAAAAAAGTTTTTCCAAAATCCCTAATTTCCCTCACATAGATTAATGAAATGGACATCGATAACAACAAAGTCAACTATGGGTCAAACCTTAGAACTTTTAAAGCTTCAAATTGCCAATTTTATTAGAGCCAAATCAACCTATGAACCTCCAAATTCAAATTCATACATACTCCTAAGTCATAATCACCATCCAGACCTAACAAGAATATTGAAACTCAGATCCAAGGAAAAATACATAAAAGTTAAACATGGTCAACACTTCCAACTTAATCATCCAAAACAGGACTTGTTGGGGATGGTATCGGACGAATTTGGTTGTGTTGCATTATTGATTTCTGGTGTTGTACCGGTGTGCTACTTGTTCAAGATCAGTATGTCACGTTCGTGTAGAGTGTTTTAGGCTACTGATAATTTTTTCATCGCATCCACAATAAAGTTCTCGTGTTTGCGGAGTATTGTGGATGTTAGTTAACACTTTCGCATAGGTAACTTCTCATTCGGGAAGTGTTGGAGAAGGTTGGTCAGCATCATTTTGTGTTCGCGTTTTGTCTTTCACGTTCGCACATTTTAGAGGCTAGTTGGTATTCGTGTTCGCGTGTTGCATGTCGGGTTCGTGATGAAGGTTTTAGGCACTCAGTTTTTTTGTTCTTCACGGATGCAGACATGAGGTCACGTTCTCGTAGTGTACAGCTATTGCATACTATTTAAGTTGCTATTTTCGGGACATTGCCCATAATTTTATATTCGATCCCCAGGCTTGGAGACGAGAAGATTTTGAAGAGAAATTTCACTGCTACATTAGAGGTAAATAATTTTCACTTAGATTTGGCTTTATATCTTTATTGCCCATGGAAATCTACACCTAACACTTCAAAATTTGAAAGCAAATTTTGGGTTTATTGCCTATACTTTAAGAGAATGCATTTTGGGAATTTGACTACCGATTTGGACTAGGTTAAGGAAACTAATTACATATTTGTGTAGGTTATGGGTCATAGGACTAGGCATACTCGGACATCAAGTTTTTGAATGTTGACAAATGGAATTTATTTATTTATAAATTACAAAACAAAATTATAAAATCACCTTTAAATTGTTTGAATTCTCAAATTATAATAGCATTACAAACAAGGACCAGAGTAGACTAAAATTGGTCCGTAATAAATGGTCGAATGATAGAATGCCACATGGTACCGAAGGCAGGTAAAGTGTGAGTCAAGTAACTACCAGTACCGGGACAATAACTACAGTTGGTATCGGATAAACCCCAAAGGGAGCCTGGTCAATGGGTTCAGTTTGTATGTTTGCCATCGAATAACATTAAATGAAGAATATTCTCTATCATTAAATGGAACCGTTGCAGAGAATAATTGCATTCATGGCCTACTGTTACATATTAATCAATGGCTCATTTATTGTCATTTAAGTGGGTCTTGATCCTAGGATCTTGTTTCTCTAGGTGTAGCTATAAATAGCAGGGTTAGTAGCCATTGTCAGACAGGAAATTCTTGGCAAAACTTATGTTGTATTCTACTTTCACTCTCAATTAAAGCAACTTTATTTGCTATTTTATAATGTTTTCATTTCTGTCCTCGGAGATGTTGTTCTCGGAGCCAGGCTTGTCATTTTCTTCAATCATGATTGCTTTTAATCTTGTTTATTTACCATTTTTGGATCAAATTAGTTCGCTCTTCTATAAACCACGTAACAAATTCAACTGTACAGTTTTTCGAGTAAACAATTTGGCGCCCACTGTGGGGCTTAGACAATTGCGTAATTGAGTTGATCCTTGCGTTTATTACTAACTTGTTTCATTTTTTACCTAAGCAAGAAATCTGAAATGACAGCTAACGATGTCAACATCGCACACAACGTTGAGGGATACGAGGTGTATGTGATTTTCCCAACTGGTAGTAAACCAGGTGTACGGGATTCGAGGACTCGACTCCGAGGTCATAGAGATCAAATTTGATTTTCAACTGGTAGTAAACCAAGTGTACGGGATTTTCGATACAAAGGAGAAACACATGCTACAATATGTGAATAAGTTTCAGGCATTGCTTACACGATTCAGGGAATGGTCAATCATACACATTCCGAGAGAAGAGAACGTGGAAGCGGACGCATTGGATAATTAGGGTCGTCTATGGAGATGAAAGGATATGAATCCGGTACTATCATTCAACTTCTGCATTTGGTACTAGATGTGGATGGCTATTGTAAAGTGAATACAACCAACCTAGTCTGGGGCTGGAGGAATGAGTTCGTCGAATATCTTCGGCATGGCAAGTTGCATGAAGACGCCTAGGCGTCCATGACTACGCACCAAAGCGGCTCGTTACTGCCTCATGGACGGGAAAATATATAGGATATCGTACCAAGGCACATTGGCCCGATGTCTAGGAGCCTCAGAGGCGGATTGCGTGATGAAAGAAGTCCATGACGGAATTTCCGGGAACCATTTCGGCGTGGATTAATTGTACTAAATTTGGTTAGGGTAGGATACTATTGGCCCCCGATGGAACAAGACGCAAAGACGTTCATTCAGAAGTGCAACAAATGCCAAAGCTAGGCACAATTGGTACACCAACCGACAGAACTTTTGCATCTGATGTTGTCCCCATGGCCATCCATGAAATATGGGATGGATATAGTTGGCACACTACTACCAGGTCCCGGAAAGGTAAGATTCCTCTTAATATTAACGGAATACTTCACTAAATAGGTTGAAGTAGATCCTTACCAAAAGATCGGTGAGTGCGAGGTAGTCGACTTCCTATGGGCAAACATAATCTGCCGATTCGAAATACCGAAGGAGATTGCTTGTGACAACGGACCACAGTTCATAGGCTCAAAAGTCATAAAATTTATTGAAGATTTGAAATCAAGAGGATTACTTCCTCACCGTACCATCCGAGCACTAATGGACAGGCGGAGTCAACCAATAAGACTATTATTCAAAACCTCAAAAAGAGGTTAGAAGCTGCTAAAGGCAAATGGCCCAAAGAGTTACCAGGCATGCTATGGGCATATCGGACGACACCAAGTCAAGCAAGGGAGAGACACTTTTTCTCTCGCGTATATGGAATGGAAGCTCTGATCCTGGTGGAAGTAGGAGAACTAACTTTACCGTTTTCCTGAGCAAACGAAGAAGCAAATAATGAGGCATTGCTGCTGAATCTGGATTTTCTCGATGAATGCAGGGACTTGGCATACGTGAGGATGTTGGATCAGAAGCAAAGGATGGAGGGATACTATAATCGGAGGGCCAGTCCCCGTTACTTCAAAGTGAGAAACTTAGTTTTGAGGAAGGTGGCTCAGAGCACTCGGGAAATCAACGCTGGGAAGCTGGGTCAGACGTGGGAAGGTCCCTATTAGGTTTCAGTTGTCACCGGTAAAGGATCATACGAGCTGGAAAATCAAAACGGAGTTAAATTTCCCAGCAATTGGAACGTGATTCACCTCAAAAGGTATTACTGCTGATGGATCCTACCAATACTAAAAGTATGTGCTGAACTTTTTTTTCCGTCGACTAGTTTTTGTCCCAGTCGGGTTTTTCTCACAAGGTTTTTAATGAGGCAACAACGGAAAACATACTACGAGAGGAGCGTCATCGGCAAAGTTAAGACCTTTAAATGACAAGCCATTGAAATCACAAACCATTAAAAGACTATTTAACCGTTCATGAGTTGTTTCCACAAATGAAGCAAGACTTCCAGTGTTCTAATTCGCATACTTCACATCCGAACACTGGGGGAAATTGTATCAGATACGACAACAAGAGTGCCACAAAAACTAGGGACTGCCAGAATCGGGAACAATAATGTCTCATCGAGACCGGAGACTGCGTGGCCAGCCCCATAGAAATAAGTTGTACAAGTTAATCACATGTATTGGCCGTTTCATTTTTTTAGCAAACGAATGCTTATGTACTTTTAAAGATAGAAGGAATAAAATGAAATCCTTTTGTTTTTTTCTTGTTTCTTGTCCAAACGATGAGTTGATTTTATCATATGAATGTTAACAAAAAACTTCAAATGCTTGTGCCGGAATGAATAGGAGACGTCATCTTCAAGAGCACCGTAAACAAGAGGGCCCTCTCTTATGAAACACACATAGTAAAGAGTTGATTCCAGAAGAATTTATGCCTGTAATCAGAAGCCATCAGATGAAAATGTTCCCGGAGATTTAACTAACTCAATGCAAAAAAAATGTATCTTGCACAACACTTAAGAAATTATGATTTATTTGTCAGAAGTGTCGACGAAAAGTTTGGCATAATTACAAAAGTACAACAAAACAAAGGAAAGGGGAAAAACAACAAAGGAAAAAATTTAAGCATTATCGTTGATAGATCCCAGGGGGAGAGAAGCATCTACGTCCCCCCCCCCCTAGTGGAAGAGGGCAGATCAGCCGCCATTTCAGAGCCTGGACCTTCATCATCATTCTCTTTAACTTCATCCTCGATTCCCGAATACTCAGAACCGGTGCTCGAAGAGTCAGTTGCGGCATGATGAGGAGGGAGACGTTCTCGAGTAGTTAACTTCAGTGCTCGAGCCTTGGCGATGCAATCATCAATATAAACGATGCCCACTTTGGCCTCTTCCAAGGGTTTTCTCCTTATATGATACATAACATACGTCTTTTCAAAAATGAGGTAATCCCCTTGGTATTAGAGCTTTGCCTTAAGTCTGTCAACCTCGATCTGAAGGCCATTTCTCTCGAATCTCATGGCACCGAGGCTATAATTAAGATCACGGGTTATAGATAGAAGAATCTGGTTTTTCTCTGTGAACTTCTTAAATCTCTCCTCCTTTCTGGCCCTCTTCTCCTTGGAGGCACTGGCCTCCTCGGTTTTGGAGCTCAAGGTGCCTTCAAGTTATTCACTTGTTCCTCAGAGGCAGACTCGCGCTCGGCAGTAGCAAGGATAGTATCTTGAAGCTCATCCCACTTAGGTTGAGAACCAGTTGCAATAAGAGCAGCGCTGATTATTGGTTGCTCAGTGTCCGAAGGAAGAAGAGGCCCGTGGTCCGAGCTCCTACTAGAAACAACAACGGGGACATGACAACGGCAATTGGCATTATATACAGGATCCATCTCACTCCAAAGTGCTTGGATCTCCTCTACGGTCGGGTTTTGAAGCTCCCCCGGCTGAACCTCCGGTTAAGATGATGAACATCGTTTTCACCTTTAAAGGAAAGCCTCTTCATCACTAGCTTCCCCTTCATCTTCAATGACCACAATGATCGTGGCCGGCTCGGTCGTAGCCTTATTTATTTTCTTTTTTTCCCCAGCCGAGGAAGAACTTTACCTTTTTGGTTGCTTGTTCTCTGGCTGGGGACTCCGAGAGGAAGCACCACCACCGGAAGCAGATCCGCGGGCACTGCTTCGAGCAAGGGGAATTTGTATCAGCCTTTGCGGGGTCAGCTAAAACATCAACCTCGGGGAAGATGATAGAGCCCTGCGGGAGTCCTGAATCAAGCAAAACGGGAGTTAGCAAAATTACCTATGTTCATGCAAAGACAAAAGGAAAAAGGACTCGGTTTACCATGGTTCTTGGCCTTACACCCATATTTGGGGGTTGTTTCATTCCATTGGCGGGATTCTGGTGTTGTAATATCCAGAATCTTCTGAACCTACTTGTCCATGCCTTGAACCCTTTGTTGTTTCCCGCTGGGTAGCTGAAAAAATGGAAACAAATAGGTCAATAATGATGAAAAACAATCTTTTTACGAAGGAAAGAGCTGAATAATTTACAAACTTACGAGAACTCTTCCATGATTCAGGAAAAGATGTTCTGGCCGGGATAATATTCCTATTAGAAATGATGACAAACATATCCATCCATCCACGCTGGTAAGAAGGGCGTGGTGGCCTCATTTCCTGAAATTTATTACTCCCCCATGGAAGATTTTGGGGGAGTAGAGATTCATCATGTATGTTAGGGTTGGGAGTCTCCGTAAACAATTGGCATAGGCAAGCCACCGTGCGCCATATAGATGGGCCTACTTGTGCCAAGAAGGCCTGGTACTGGTGGAAGAACTCCAAAATCACGGGGTCAATCCCTTCACTCGTCCCCAAGGAGAACGGACCCAAAGTAAAAGGATATATATAGACATATATAAAACCTTTCTTGGTGAAGGTAACCCGCTCTATCATATCTGAATCAAAGATGTTAAGGTTTGGATAGTTGTAGTCCTCCTTTACAGCAGGAATACTGGAAGGGCGAATAGAAGAAGGGTGCCTGCTAGTGGACGAAGTCCATGGGGACATGGATGAAAACTTCTCTTGGAAGTCATTGGTGGCGCTCAAGTGTTTGGGTATGATGATGCTTACCGTGGGAGGCTCAGAATCAACGTCAGCCTCATTGTCTTTGTTTCTCTTCGGGCCTCCACCGAAGAGAAGACCAGAGTTTCTAAAGTATTCAGTATAAGAAGCTATAGTAGTAAAAAGGTGGTAAAGTTTTTAGAGAAGTTCAGAAAGATGAAAGTTTTCTAAGAAGGAGGAGGTTAAGTGCTGAAAAGATGTTGAACTTATGAAGATTTTTGGAAGTGAAAGAGGTAAAATAATGAGTATAAGTAAAGGTATAGACGACAAAAATTGTGGTCATGATTACCTCGAGAACCGGTGAAAATATTGTTGGATCGTAGGGCAACACGTGTTCGGGGTATTGAATGCGAGAAGGCGTGCGTCCTTTCAAGCTTCAGAGACTATTCAAGAGATTTTCCGCCAAGAAAGGGATATTCACCAACTTCCCGGTGACACAAAGATATGTAAACGGAAAGTAGGGGGGCTATCTGTATAATGTAAAGTTGGTCCGTAATAAATGGTGGAATGATAGCATGTTACGTGAAGAAGACAGGTAAAAGGAGAGTCAAGTAACTACCAGTACCAGGAACAATAGCTGCAGTTGGTATCGGATAAACCCCGAAGGGAGCCTGGTCAACGGGAGCAGTTCGAATGTTTGCCATCGGATAACATTCAATGAAGAACATTCTATATAATTAAATAGGCAGCCGTTATAGAGAATATTTGCATTCATGGCCTGCCATTACATATTCATCAATGGCTCCTTTATTGTCATTTAAGTGGGGCTTGATCCTACGATCTTGTTTCCTTAGGTATAGCAATAAATAGCAGGCTCAGTAGCCTTTGTCAGCACAAGAAACTCTTGGCAAAACTTATGTTGTATTCTACTTTCACTCTCAATTAAAATAACTTTATTTGATTTTTTACACTGTTCTCAATTTTGTCATCTGTAAACCACGTAACAGATTCAATTGTACTATTTTACGAGTAAACATATATATTTTTAAGTTGTGACAAAACTTACATAGTCTTACAACATGCTAACATAGCTTACAACATGCTATGTTTATGATCGTAAAATTCCTTGTGCCTGTAAGAAATGTTCTTTTATGATAAATTTTTTGCACGCACGTAATATATTTTCTTATATTAATTAGAAAATCATTTACTTTTTTTATCGGATGTCCCCGAAGGGACATAAAAATGATTTACTTAATTCTCTTAGGCCTCATTTGTTTGCACTTAATGGAGGTCTGAATCTTAATCATTCAGATCTTAGATATTAAGTGTAAGATCTTAACCAATAAGTGTGTTTGTGTAAATTGGTCGGTATAATTAAGATATATAGCCAGACTTAATTTCATTAAGATGCTTCCATCCACAATCATTACTAACTACCGTCACCGCCTACCATTACCAACTACTACCACCACCACCATCATCAACCATAGTTGCCACCACCACCACCATCATCAACCATAGTTGCCACCACCACCACCATCCACCACCCCCACCATCCACCATCCCCACCACCATTATCTCAACCATAACCACACACTCACCCATCTCAACTATCATAACCAACTACCCCATCACCATCATAGGCACCTCCGTTAGTCATCACCACCACCAAT
>ML320786.1:0-38081 GCA_005239505.1 Nicotiana paniculata | reverse complement strand
ATATATATATATAATTAAAAAAAAAAAGATTCCCATGATCTGTGTATGCCAAAGTTATAAAGCTGCTATGGATTATATGAAATAGAGTAACAAGCAAAAACCACAGTAGACAATATTCTTCAAAAAAAAAAGGAAAAAAAGAAGGAAGATACATCAAGGTCACTCTTTTCATATTGTCAAAATAGCTCAAGATACTCTCCTGAACACATTGAAAACTGAGAGCTAATATCATGCGCAAGCAACAACAAAAGAGAAATGACTTACTCAAGCTTGAAATCCATAGCAGCACACATTCAAAAAAAAAAGTGTATATATATATATATATATATATATTAAGTCACTCAAAAATATCACCTATATCATTCCAAGCACGAAACCTATATTACAAGCCAATAAAAGCCTTATGAGATTCTGAAGTCAGTGTTAGTTTTTATTAGTAGAGAATTGCACTGGCAAGGTTATGGTATTCACAATTTTTCTTTGACAAAGGACATACAGTGATTTAATCCAGTTAGTTTCTATATGTTGTTAACTGCCTTTAATAATTCTTGAAGGAATAACAACAGAGGTGCGAGTTGCACGTCTCAAATAAAAGATTGATGACTGAATTGGCTGCTTTTTTCTAATACACCTTACATTCCATTGATATTATGTAAGTCAAAAGAAAAAAAAAATAAAAAGAGAGAAAAGAACACTGTAGAAAATGACATCAGGCAGAAAGATTTTTCGAGGAAGTCCATCCAACTTGCAACTATATTCTTTCATTGCCCGGGAACAGACAACATTTTAAGTTTAGGGGATTTTGATAGTGTCAAAAATAAGAGAGAAAAGTACTAATGTTTATTCAAGTCTTGGTATTTTACTTTATAATAATCCTTCTTATTTTGCAGCAAATGGCATATTTTGTATAAGAAAAAGATGAAAAGGAAAAAAAGAAAAGAAAGAAGAAAAGAAACCAAAATGCAAAGGAAATTTCATGAACAAGAGCCGGTACTGATTTAAGAAAAGGAAGAATACTTTTGCTATAGCAAATTATAAACAAAAATTGCATGTTGGAGCAGCAAGTGGACATAGAAATATTCCAACTTGTCTAGCAATTAGAAGACAACAACGCAAGTGGCATGTGCAAATGGTGAATAAATATATTGAACAAGACTTCAAATACAGGAGCTCTCACAACTATATAAAGCAATCATTTCTTTAAAAAAAAATTGTGTACGTTATTGTGAAGCCACTGGATTGGCTAGTTTCATGTGAGTTTGAAATAAAAAAATTAGAACCCCATTGTTCATCATCATTTTATTTTTCTGATAATAATTAAATAGGGAGAGTTATTCGCTTTGAATATTTCTTTCTATTTTCTTATTTGATGAAGAAAAACAATTCTTGTGGTTGTAATTACTTCACTATGGAGTAATTTTTCTCGTGCTGGGAAAATGATGAAGCTTGATATTTTGTTATAATAGTAGTAATTATTCTTCAATTTAATATGCTTGGTCTGACATTTTATATTTATCATCTGCTTCAGTAGTAGATACTAACTAGATTTCACGGCATCTATTTAAGTTTGTATAAACTAACTACTAATTTTGTAATCGAAAGAGCAAAATAAGTAATACAGTTAATTTTGTATAAACAAGTTGTCGCTTAAATGTTAATTACTTGCTGTAATATATAACTATGATGGTATTAAGGATTGTAATCGCAAGAGCAATTCGAATATTAATTAGTTATAACAAGTGAGTTAATCGGAAAAGGCTCGCCAAAATAAAAAGAGCATGTTTTAGTTTTGGCATATATTCCTTGTTCTTAATATTGCTTATTTTGATACGTAAATTGTGTAATCGAAAGAGCATGACTAACTAATAGATTTAAGTGATCATATGTGAATGTTAACGCCAGAGTCATTCATATATTTGTTGGAATAGCAGTTGAATAATAATTGGACCTATATTATAATTGCAATATCAAGTGAAATCAGGATCCCAACACTTTCTTTTAATATTTGTGAAAGAAAATAATTTTAAGTTTTTCTCATTGCTACTTTATTTATTGATTGTTAGTTAATCAATTCACCACCCCATATTTCTCAAATAGTAATTCAAACAAAACTTATTTGTAAGAATAGATTACCCATTCCCTGCGGGCCGACATCTTTCTATATTACAAAATTTGACAAGATACGAGTAATAATTCTTATACGCTAGCCACTCGTCAGTACCAAAAATTACTTCTGAGGCTGATTCTGAGACTGCTGAGAACTTAGAAACTAGGTTTGTCTTGGTTGGGTCTGTGATAGATGTGGAGTTGCCGAAGATAAGAAGGAGAGGTGGTAAAAACAAAACTGAAAAAGAAACAGAGAGAGAGGGAGTAAGGAGTGAAGAGAGGGGAACATGGAAAGAATCTGCTAGAATAGCTATTTGTGGAACTGAGCCAGAAATTGTAGAAGAAGGATTCAAGAAGTCAGGGGGAAGTGAATCAGGAGAAGTGGCTGAAAGGTTGGTAAATCAGGGAAAGCATACAGATGAACCTGATTCATTTACCGAGGAAACCCTGGCGGATCTGCTGAAAAATTTAGGCAATAGTTACAATCCAAAGAAGAAAAGAACTCCCAAGGCTCAAACTTCTGGGACATCAAGAGAAAGTAAGAAAAGGAAAGCTGCTCCTTCTAAGAGCTCTGAAATTCCTCTTCCAAGAGGAAGAACCACTAGAAGTACGCTAAGGCAGAGTGAGGAGGAGCTGCAAAGAGCCTTGCAGGAGAGTAAAAGGAAAAGGGTTGGAAAAGGGAAGGAAAAGATTGTTGAGCCTGTAGAGGCTGTTGAGGTCGATGAGATGGACCTGGTCCATCAAAGTGAAAAGGTGGCAGAGGTAGAGGTTCAGACCCCTAAGCCGAAGAAATCCAAGACTTCCTCAAAGAAGTCTGCATCTGTGTCTAAGTCTGTTGAACCCTCGACCTTGGCAAAGCGAACCAGGTCTGCAGTGAAACCCAAGAAAGTGATAATTGCTGAAGAAGATGATTGGAGTGATGAAGAGGCAGTTGAATCTGATGGTGAGAAGGATAAGTTGACAAGGTTTGGAAAACGTACAATTTTGAAGGGCAGGTTGTTGAAAGACTTGGAAGAAGAAGGGATGATATTGTTGTTGGAGAAACTTGAGAGGAAGGGCTGGAAGGACATGGTCCTTCAGTTGGATGGGAGACTGGCCAGAAATGAAATAGTGGAATACATGGAAAACGCTGAGATCAAGGATGGCAGAATCACTAGCCGGGTAAAGGGGGTCCAAATTTCTTTCAATGGCAAAGAATTGGGTGAAATCCTTGGCATTCCTTCTGAAGGCTATGATGACTACACTAGGAAAATGGCCAAGTCTAGATGCTCTTCCAACTGCCCTGGTGATCACAAGGAAGTTCTACGACAATGAGGAAAAGGTTGAGCCCAAGGCAGTCTATAAGAGTGAAATGAAGCCCCCACACAAGGTGATATTTGAATTTATCAACAAGTGTGTGTTTCCACGACAGGAAAGGAGGCACATTGCTAATTACATGGATTTAGTTCTGATAGAGTTCCTGGATAGTGGAAGGCAGATAAACTGGCCTTGGTTCATAATTCAGCTTTTGGACAGAGTTGTAAATGGCTCCAAAGCCCACGCCATTATATGGGTTCATTCTCACTTATGTACTTGCTTATTACAAGGTGCCACTGAAGAAAGCGGAGATGGCCACAAACAAGGACCACTTTGGAATAAACACTCTTTTGGATTGTGATTATGAGGTAAATGTCATCCCCAATGAACCTGGTTCATCGAAGAGGATACCTGTAAACAGCAAAGTCAGAGCCCTAGTGCAGGAGAGTGGGGCGAAGGATGTTGAAATAACAAGGCTGAAGAACTGTTTGGCAGAGGTTGAATCTGAGAGGGATGCTCTTAGAACTGAGCCTACTAAGGAAAGGGAGAAGAATGAGGGAATTCTTCGAGATATGCTAACTCTTCTCCAAGCCAAAAACCAAGCCTCTAGCCCTTCAAGCCTTAGTTGCCTAGCCCGCCTAGAATATCAGTGACCCAGACTCGGGACTTTTTCTTGTTTTTGCTCATGTTTTTTTAATTGTTTTTATTTCATTTTGTGGATTGTGGATGAAACGTACTTTCTATCAATGAAATCTGCTGCTTTTGCTCTTATTCTTGTTTCTATTTCTTTGATAGCCTGAATTATTAGTTAATTATTGATGAATAATCGATGATTGCACTTGCATTTGCACAAATGGTCATGAGTAACTCTTAAATGTCTGGGATTCACATAATTTTTGTAACTTTTCGATGATGCCAAAAGGGGAAAGAATGGTTATGTGCTTCTCTGAACCCGTGATATTTATAGCCTAATGAACCTGGTTCTTTTGTGATAAATGTTTAATACTCTAATATGTGTCAATGCTGGATTAAGCTGGATACATGACTAAGCTTATGGACGCACAAAGTTTGTCATCATCAAAAAGCAAGAATTTGTTGGCCCAAGAAAAGGAATAGTTTTGAAGATTGACAAAGGAACTCAGATATGAACCAGGTCCATCACTGGCAAACATAGACACGGGCAGAGTCAAAGGCACGTGAGGTGCACATGCATGAGATAAACGAAATATGATAAAATAAGAGATATCTCCTGATCGAAAAGATTGCAAAATGATAAGGAGAAGGACTCCTTATTCAGTAAGAACAAAATCAAAGATAAGGAAGGATTGAGGAGTTGAGATTAACTAGAACTCTTCCACCAAGGAAGAGTAACATTAGAACTCTAGTTAATTCCTTATCTACAAATCCTATATATTGCAGATTGTTCTTATTGTACAGGCACGCACAAAAGCAGAAGTTAAGCAAGAATTGAGAGCAAAATTAGCGAGGCAATTTTGCAAGCAATTCAAATGAAATTTGAGTGTGCGAATCTAAAGCTACTTGAACCAGCTAGAAGAACCAGTTCCAACTATTGTCTTTTAGTCTAGTTTATTTGTAGTAGGTGGTTCCAACTTGTACCTTTTCAGCTTTATCTAGAAGCATCTGTAATAGGTACTCGGTGTTTCAAGTTATAGCTAACTTGGGGTTTGTCGCAAATAGCTAGAGGCTAGTTTGCCACAAGGGATTAGAGGTAATCCTAGGTTTACAATAGTTTTTGTAAATGTTGTTTTGACTCACTGATTTAGTAAAGAGTTTTGGAAAAATCCTACTGGGTAGTAGGTCGTGATTTTTTTCACCTTTTGAGCCCCACATAAAAATCTCCGTGTTCTTTAATTTCTGTATTTATTATTCCGCAAACAATAAGAGCTGAAACACATAAACGAACATGATTCTTCTATAACAAGTGTATGCGAAAATCAGACACCACAAAAATCATCCTTGTTGTGTGGTATTAACGTATAAAAAATCATTAGGCGCTTGGAAAAGGAAGACAATTACTTTATTCTGTTGCTGGGACCATTGGCTTTAGCTTATTATCGATACTCAGGACTCTTGTTTTCTTGTTTTGCTCGAGATTTGCGAGACCTTGTTTATTAGTAATATGGATCGAAAGCTGTGCAGATTATAGCAATCAATTTGGTCAACTTAAACTGAGAACTTCAAGATATGTGCAGCTTTGTTGTTAGATCTGAAAAGAGATAGTATGAACTTAATAAAGAAATGAATCTCATTTCCCAAATCATGCTCCTTTCATCTAGTCATGGTTGCTTTCTTCTTGTTTCCTACACCAAGAATATCTTTTACTACTCCATCTTCAGAAAAGGAATTAGGATGATTTAAAGACTGAGATTCTCGGTATTAAACAGTCATGGCAAAAGATCAAACTGCCTTTTTCAGTTTTCGATCTTGTTGCTGTATTCTTGTTTTTCTCTGTGCCTTCTCACCTATTCCTCTTCTCTACTGGTCTTACTCCTTTGGCTATGGCTATTCCTATATCCAAATGACAGTGAACGACGAAAACAAACCAATTAATCTCCTTAGATTCTCAAAAGCTTGGAACCATCTTCACTTTTCATCAAAACCACCTCAAAGACTCCTTAAAATTGCTCTGTTTGTCAAGAAATGGCCAGATGAACATCGCGCAGGAGGACTAGAACGACACGCCTTAACACTCCATCTCGCCTTAGCCAAACGTGGCCATGAGCTTCATATCTTCACAGCTTCAACCTCTAACTCATCCTTTCCTTTATACCGACTGAGCAATCTCCATTTTCATATCTCGAGGCCTACTGCTGCGGGATATCTTGACCAAGCTGTTATTTGGAAGCAATTTCAAGTAGAAAACGCGACAGAAAGACCCTTTGATGTGATTCATACGGAGAGTGTAGGCCTCAGGCATACTAGATCAAATAACCTGAATAATCTTGCTGTTAGCTGGCATGGAATCGCTTACGAAACTATACATTCTGATATCATACAAGAACTTGTACGAAATACTAAAGATCCACAATCAAATGCTTTGACTGAAAGAGTGAAGAAGGTTATCGAAGAGGTAAAGTTTTTCCAAAGTTATGCTCACCATGTTGCCACGAGCGATCACTCAGGAGATGTACTTAAAAGGATCTATATGATGCCAGAAGAACGCGTTCATGTCATTCTAAATGGTGTCAATGAGGAGATATTCAAGCCTGATATTTCAAAGGGCAATGATTTTAGGTTAAACCTAGGTATCCCAAGATCAAAGTCCCTAATCTTGGGGTTAGCTGGGAGGTTGGTTAAAGATAAAGGACATCCTTTAATGTTCGAAGCCTTAAAACAAATTTTCGAGGAAAACTCAACATTCAGGGACAATGTCATTGTACTAGTTGCTGGAAATGGTCCATGGGGTGCTCGATACAAAGACCTCGGATCAAATAATGTGATGGTTTTGGGACCATTGGAACAAGCTCAACTAGCAGTATTCTACAATGCAATAGATGTATTCATAAACCCAACATTAAGAGCTCAAGGTTTGGATCATACTTTGTTGGAAGCAATCCTAACTGGTAAGCCTTTGATAGCGACGAAACTAGCCAGTATCACGGGGTCTATAATTGTTAGTAAAGAGATGGGGTATACATATGCACCTACAGTAGGGGAACTGAAGAAAGTTTTGTATGAGGTTTGGGAGGATGGAAGAGAAATTCTGCAGCAGAAAGGGAGATTTGCTAGGGAGAGAGGTTTGAAGTTGTTTACTGCTACCAAAATGGCTGCAGCATATGAAAGGCTTTTTCTTTGTATCTCAGGTGATGTAAAGCAAGCAAAAAAGCATGATAACTATTGTATTTACCAACCTTAGTTTAATTGACAGAAGGTCCTATATATATATATATTCTGTTTTCAGACATATGATGTGGTCTCAATGCCTTTTTGTCAAGCAATGATTAAATCAACAGAAAATTAAACAGCAGCCAATTTTCTGCCTTGTCACATTTGGAAGAGATTGCAGAACATGTAGAAGGGAAAAGCTGTATTGACAGTAAGCTGCATAAAGAGATAAGAGCTTTTCCTGATAAAAGAAATGAGTAGATTACCTTATATTTATACAATGTTTGGTTGCCATTTTAAGTTTGGTATAACTAATATCAGCATAATTTATACACGAATTGATGTATTATTTTATCCCACCACTAGCATGGGATAACTCATTTATGTATAATTTATACGGTCATACCTTTCTATAACAATATTACTATATAACAGTTGTTTACTATTAAAGCAAAGTTTTTTATGAAACAAATTTTCATACTATGTTATAATATATGTTCTTTATAATAACACTTTGCTATAACAATAAAAAAAACGGGAACAGATGAGGTTGTTACATAGAGGTTTGACTGCAAATAGATAAAGCATCCAAAAATGACAAAACTACCCTTGTCCTTTCTCCTTGAAGTATATGAAGTTCAAGCATCTAAGGATAATTATAAATGTATTGGTTTTTAGTTTAAAAATTAATAAATATTTTAAAAGATATCTTACCTTGTGTATCCAATTTTAATGCAATGAACTAAATAACCAATAATAAATAATTCTACATTACGAATGTATATATTATTAATTTATGCATACTAATCCCTGCACTATAATACCGGTATAATTTGTCGTCGACCCAAACGTTGGAGTCAGCAGCTCTAACATTCCAATAGCTATAAAGTTCCTACAGCAAAGTTTAAAATATTGACTCCACTCAACTTGATCAACCACTGTTTAAATTGTACGAGCCTCCTGCATTGGAATTTCTCATCAAATTGTAATTAATATTATCTTCTTTTTGCTTTTTCGATAAAAGCAGTGCTTCAATCGATTTGTGCGCATTTCAATTATTTTATCGAATAATTCTGCCTATTAAAATTGAGATAAAAAGAACCACGTAACAGTTTCATCTCTGCTAACAATTTGCATTGGCTGAAGATAACAGAGACATCTGAATAATGCAAGGTGTTTTGTTGGATTTTGACCATATCGAGAGTGTGGCAAATGAGCAAGGCCGTTGAATGAAAAGATGATCAGTAATTTTGTAATTATCAACACAAATCAATGATACAAAAAGTATAACTGAAATTTACCGTCAGTTCTAAGATACTACAGATGTTATGGAAATGCAAAAGTGTTGCAATTACCATTGCATCTTTTTTTACTCTAACCCTTTTTAAGCTCTCTTTTTCTTGTTCAGATCAAAAGTCTTCATCTCTTTACTCCCAGATTTTTAGGTAAGCATTTGCAGTAGTTGACCAGTTAAGAATTCCCAAACCTCAAACCAATTTTCTTCTTAATTCTTTTAGAGTAAATTATAGTTTAATATGATGCAATTGCCGATTCATCTTTTGTATTTCAATATCATACATGTTGTGTAGGATCGTGCGTTAACTAACATACAATCACACACAAATCAAATAGAGAAGAAAAATAAACGTTAGGATTTAACGAGGTTTGGCTAAGCCTAATCCTCAGGGCAGAAGCAGAAAGAGTTTTCTACTATGAATGAGAATAAAAACACAATACAATTTATAGAATCCCCAACTACAATCCCTATATAGAGATCCCAAATACTTTATAGCCTATAAGAGAAAGCTTTTCCAATTTGACAAGTACAATAAGTTTTCCTTTACCAAATCTATTAGAACAATGGATTTTCCAACTCTATAGTGTCACGACCCAAATTCCCAACCTTAGGGATCGTGATGACGCCTAACACCACACTTGCTAGCCAAGCCAATGTTAAAGTTCGCTTAACTATTTCCTTTAATTAACCATTTAAACAGGACAAAATAATTTTAAATTAATACTTAATAAACTAATGGCTTTAAATGAATAATTCACAATATAAAAAAAATAAACAATTAACTACACCGAGCCACGAACTAATTATATAGATAAATTCAAAAACTATTTCAGAGTCTGGTGTCACAATTCACGAATTACTAAAGAATACTACAAATACTTGGCTGAAAGAAATAATGTAATTGTTCTGAATATAATAAAACAACGTTTATTAAAATAGGAAAAGACTCTCGGGATCTGCGAACAACGGCAGATATACCTCGTGTCTCCAAATAAATGAATAGCCGGTCTAAATATCTCTACTGCTAGTCGGTACCCGGATCTGCACAAAATAGTACAGAGTGTAGTATTAGTACAACCGACCCCATGCACTGAGTAAGTGCCGAGCCTAACCTCGACGAAGTAGTGACGAGGCTCCGGCGGGGCTTTAGCAGTATAACCTGTGACAATAATGTATAAAGCAAGAAGGAAATCTAAACAAATAATTAAGTACTGCAACAACAATAAAATAACTCAGCCGCCTTTTCCAGGCCTCATCTATAACCAATTCTCAAATAATTTCCAAGTTTCCAAACTTTAACTTTAAATAAAAGTAGTGCCGGAAATATGAAGAATAGTAAAATAAATATAAGCCTTTCAAATCTTTATTTTCTTTGAAATTCAGTAAAAATATAAATGTCCTCCCTTATTGCTCCTTGTTGCGGCGTGCAACCTGCTCCCACCTGTCCACCCTTATTGCTCCTCCCTAAATATATCACCCTTATTACTCCTGTTGCAGTGTGCAACCCGATCCCACCTGTCCACCCTTATCACTCCTTGTTGCGGCGTGCAACCCGCTCCCACCAGGCATCGCATATCAATTTATTCATAAATTTCACAATTCAGGAAGCCTTTCACAATATTTTTGTCTCAATAATTATAAATAAAAAACTATATTTTTCTCATAACTTCATCAATATCCTCTCAACCATGAAACCAACAGGAACATAAATATGTATATATATCTCGTAAAAATAATGCCAACCGCTCTAACGTTTTATACCACAAGGGAACCAGCTAAAACAACCAATACTCTTTCCAAAATAACCACAACAATATTTAACAACAAAATAAGAAGGCCAAATAGTCATAGAAACAATAATGAAAATAGAACAATTAAGACAAGAATCAATTAAGTTGGGAACGGGAAAATGATCATGTTTAACAGGAAATTTGGTGTTGCGTAGATACTCGCCACCTCACCTATACACCACACACATGCATTTCACATAGCAAACAAGTGGGGATTCCTATTCCCTCAAGTCAAAGTTAGACCAAATACTTACCTCAATTTCGTAGGTCACTCGCTACTCAATTACTACTTTTTCTCTAGAATCTTGCTCTAACTTGCTCGAATATAATCATAATTAACTCAATATCATCAATTAATGCTAAAGGCGCTTGGTCTAAACTCGGGGTAAGAACCAAATTACATTCACCCATTCACCCACGAACCCAAATATAAAATTAGTTTCGAAATCTGACCTCAATTCGAGGTAAAAATTTGATTTTTACAAAATTCCCTAATTCTACCCAAACCCTCAATTTTTACCATGAAATTTTTTAGTTTTTGATTTAAAAGTGATGAAAAAAAATAAAGAATTGAAAGAGTGAAGTTTCGAATTGATTACCTATGACTTGGGGATTATATTTGGTGAAGAAAATCGTTCCTAGGGCTGTGGGGTTCGAAAATATGAAGAAGAAAGGGTTCTGCCCGTTTTTAAAAGACTTTATATACGCCTGGGCCAGGCTCCTATGCGTTCGCGACAGGAGTGACGCGTTCGCGTAGAGTCCTGGACCCAGACCTTATGCGATCACAGGGTTGGGGACGCGTTCTTTGAGCTTTGGCTCCTTGGGCCTCCGCGTTCGCATTCAACAAGGTGCGTTCGCACAGTGTAATTGCCAACCCCTCCCCCAGGTCCCAGCTAACTCTATGTGTTCGCATCTAGGGGGTGCGTTCGCATAGAACAAAAAGATCCCCTGACATTTTTACCCTATGCGTTCGCGTTCAAAGGAGTGTGAACGCAATGCATAAATGGCTGTGCACCAGCAAAAACAAAACAACAGAAAGTTCAAGTGCAAAAACATCCCGCGGCCTATCCGAAACTCACCCAAGCTCGCGGGGCTCTAAACAAAACATGCACACAAGTCTAAACACATCATACGGACTTGCTCGTGCGATTAAATCATGAAAATAACATGTAAAACTAAGAGTTAAACCTCAAAATTCATCATTTTCATCAAGAACTCTTATAGTTCATAACTTTTCAACCGGATGTCCGAATCACGTCAAACGAACTCCGTTTTTCACCAAAATTTTCAGTTAACCTTTAAAAATCATAACAAACCTGTACCGGGCTCCGGAACCAAAATACGGGTTCAATACCAATGATTTTAAATATTAATTCTTTTCTTTATTTCATAATTATTTCAGCAAAATAATTTCTTTCAAAAATTGATTTCTAAGGCTTGGGACCTCAGAATTCATTTCCGAGCATATGCCCGAGTCCCATATTTTACTGCGAACCTCCCGAAATCTTCGGAACAGAGATCCGGGTCCGTTTACTCAAAATGTTGACCAAAGTCAATTATAATCAAATTTAAATTCTAGAAATCACTATTTCTCATATTTTCACATAAAAGCTTTCCGGTTTCACGCCTGGACTGCGCATGAAAATCGAGGTATTTAAAATTAGTCTTTTTATGGATATTAATCATAGAGCGGAGTCTAAAATCATAAAATGACCCCTGGTCATCACAATCTCCATCTCTAAAACAAACGTTCGTCCTCGAACGGACCTAGAAAATTACTTGAAATGGAGAACAAGTGTGGATATCTACTCAGCATGTCCGACTTAGACTCCCAAGTAGCTGCCTCAACGGGCTGGCCTCTCCACTGCACTCGAACTGAAGGATAACTCTTAGATCCCAACTGACGAACCTGCCGGTCTAAAATGGCTACCGACTCTTCCTCATAAGTCAAGTCTTTGTCCAATTGGACAGAGCTGAAATCTAAAACGTGGGACAGGTCACCATGATATTTCCGAAGCATAGACACGTGGAATACCGGATGAATCGAGGATAACACTGGAGGCAATGCAAGTCTATAAGCTACCTCCCCCACTCTATCAAGAATCTCAAATGGCCCGATATACCTAGGGCTCAACTTACCCTTCTTCCCAAATCTCATAACACCCTTCGTGGGCAACACACGAAGCAATACTCTCTCTCCAACCATGAATGCCACATCACGAACCTTACGATCTGCATAACTCTTTTTCCTAGACTGAGCTGCACGAAGTCTCTCTTGAATAATCTTGACCTTATCTAAGGCCTCCTGAACTAAGTCTGTACCCAAAAACCGAGCCTCTCCCGGCTTAAACCATCCAATTGGCGATCTGCACCGTCTACCATATAACGCCTCATAAAGATCCATTTGAATGCTTGACTGATAACTATTATTATAAGCAAACTCCGCTAATGGAAAGAACTGATCCCACGAACCTCCGAAGTCAATAACACAAGCGCAGAGCATATCCTCCAATATCTGAATGGTACGCTCGGACTACCCGTCAGTCTGAAGGTGAAATGTTGTACTCAACTCCACTCGGGTACCCAACTCACGCTGAGCGACCCTCCAATAGTGCGTAGTAAACTGCGTACCCCAATCAGAAATGATAGACACGGGCACACCATGAAGGCGAACAATCTCCCGGATATATAACTCAGCCAAACGCTTTGAAGTATAAGTGCTTGCCACAGGAATGAAATGTGCTGATTTATTCAGCCTATCTACAATAACCAAAAATGCATCAAATTTCCTCTTAGTCTGTGGGAGCCCAACAAAAAATTCCATAGTGATACGCTCCCACTTCCATTCAGGAATCTCTATCTGCTAAAGCAAACCACAAGGTCTCTGATGCTCATACTTTACCTGCTGACAATTTAAGAAACGAGCCACATACGCAACAATGTCCTTCTTCATTCTTCTCCACTAAAAATGCTGCCTCGAGTCTTGGTACATTTTGGCTGCACCTGGATGAATTGAATACTTAGAACTGCGAGCCTCCTCAAGGATCAACTCACGAAGGCCATAAACATTAGGCACACATAAATGACCCTGTGTCCTCAAAACACCATCATCTCCAACTGTAACCTGCTTGGCATCACCGTGCCGAACTGTGTCCCTAAGGACCGCCAAATGTAGGTCATCATCCTGCCGCTCCCGGATACAGTCAATTAGAGAAGACCGAGTGACTGTACAAGCTAGAACACTGCTGGGCAAAATATCCAACCTCACGAAATGATTAGCCAACACTGAATGTCTGAAGCCAACGGTCTCTCACCTACTGAAATATACGCAAGGCAGCCCATACTCACCGCCTTTCTACTCAATGCATCAACCACTACATTGGCCTTCCCTGGGTGATACAATATGGTGACATCATAATCTTTTAGTAACTCTAACCACCTCCGCTGCCTCAAATTTAGATATTTCTGCTTGAATAAGTACTGGAGACTACGATGGTCATTAAAAACCTCACACGACACGCCATAAAGATAGTGCCTCCAAATTTTCAATACATGAACAATGGCTGCCAACTCTAAGTCATGAACGGGATAACTCTTCTCATGGACCTTCAGCTGTCGAGATGCATACGCAATCACCCTGCCATCCTGCATCAACACTACTCTAAGGCCAACTCGGGAAGCATCACAATACACCATGAAAGAACCCGAATCTGATGGTAACACCAACACCGGTGTTGAAGTCAAGGATGTCTTGAGCTTCTGAAAGCTCGTCTCTCACTCATCTGAACATTTTAAATGGGGCATCTTTCAGAGTCAATTTAGTCATTGGGGCCGCCATGGACGAGAACTCCTCTACAAAATGATGGTAGTAACCCGCCAAACCCAAGAAACTCCTAATCTCCATAGCTGTAGTTGGTCTAGGCCAGTCCCTGACTGCCTCTATCTTCTTAGGATCAACCTGAATACCACCAGCTGATATAATATGACCCAAAAGGCTACTGAATCTAACCAGAACTCACATTTAGAAAACTTGGCATACAACTGATTATCTCTCAAAGTCTGGAGTGCTATACGGAGGTGCTGTTCATGCTCTTCCCGACTGCGGGAGTATATAAGAATTTCATCAATGAACACGATCACGAAAGAGTCCAGATGGGGCTTGAAAATCCGATTCATCAAATCCATAAAGGCTGCTGGAGCATTACTCAGCCCAAAAGACATAACCAAAAATTCATAGTGCCCATACCTCGTCCGAAAGGCTGTCTTGGGAATATCGGACGCCCTAATCTTTAGCTGATGATAGCCTGACCTCAAATCAATTTTTGAAAATACTCTAGCACCCTGAAGCTAATCAAATAGGTCATCAATTCTCGACAACATATTTTTATTCTTGATAGTCACTTTATTCAGCTGCCGGTAATCTATACACATTCTCATCGACCCATCTTTCTTCTTTACAAACAAAACCGGTGCACCCCAAGGCGAGACACTAGGTATGATGAAAACTTTATCTAGCAAGTCTTGCAATTGTTCTTTCAACTCTTTCAATTCTGGTGGGGCCATCCGATATGGAGGAATGGAAATGGGCCGAGTGCCCCAAGCCACATCAATACAGAAATCAATATCCCTGTCGGGTGGCATACCCGACAGTTCTGCAGGAAATACCTCAGGAAACTCACGCACGATAGGAACTGAATCTATGGAATAAACCCCGACATCGGAATCACGAATTTGAGCCAAATAAGCCAAACACCCTTTCCCCACCATGCGGCGAGCCGTAGCATATGAAATCACCCAGTTGGGAGAATGACCATAAGTCCTTTCCCGTTCTAATTGGGCAACCCCGGTAAGGCTAAAGTAACTGTCTTGGCGTGACAGTCTAAAATGGCATAATAGGGAGACAACCAATCCATGCCCAATATAACATCAAAATCAACCATGTCTAGAAGTAAAAGATCCACACTAGTTTCAAGACCTTTAATGACTACCACGCACGACCGATATACTCAATCTACCACAATAGCATCCCCCACAAGTGTAGACACATAAATAGGAACACTCAAGGGATTACGACGCACATTCAAATACGAGGCAAAACAGGATGAAACATACGAGTAAGTAGACCCCAAATCAAACAAAACTGAAGCAACTCTATCACAACCTGAGATGATACCTGTAATAATAGCGTCGGAGGACTCTGCCTCGGGCTTGGCTGGAAATGCATATAGTTGGGGCTGGGCCCCGCCACCCTGAACCACACCTCTAGGAGGATCTCCACCTCTAGCAGGCTGACCTCCACCTCTAGCTATCTGTCCTCCACCTCTAACATTGTGGCCTCTACCTCTAACTACCTGACCCCTACCCCTTGCTGGCTGGGCAGGTGGTGTTGCAGGTGGTGCCGGAACTATGGCATGAGAACCCTGGTACTGATTCTAATTACTTAGAAACCTTGGACAAGCTCTCTAAATATGCCTATATTCACCACACTCAAAACATCCCTCTTGATATGAGGACTGAACCTGACGAAACGACTGACGACGATAATAACTCTGCAGAGAAGGTGCTCTAATAGGAGCTGAAGGAGCACTGTATACTGGCTAAGCAGAAGGAGGCACATAAGAACCACGACTCGCTGAAGTACCATGTGAAACCTGTAGTGCTGAATGGAAAGGCCTGGAAAAATGGACTCTACTAAATGAAGTCCCGCCTCCATATGAGGCACCACTGAAACCACCCGAATGGCGAGGTCTCTTGTCTGACCCCTGACCTCCCATCCCAAGAACTAACTCAACCTTCCTAGCTATATTAGCTGTATCCTGAAGAGAAATCTCGATCCCTCTCTTCTTGGCCATCTGCAACCTGATGGGATGAGCAAGGCCATCAATAAACCATCTGACCCTCTCCCTCTCTGTGGGCAATAAAAGAATGGCATGTCTAGCCAAATCCACGAAACGAGTCTCATTCTGGATCACTGTCATGCTGCCCTGCTGAAGTCGCTCAAACTGACGACGCTTATCCTCTCGAGTAGTAACAAGCAAGAACTTCTTCAAAAAGAGATGACAGAACTGATCCAAGTTAGAGTAGGTGATCCAACTGGTCTAGTCAACAGAAATTCCCTCCACCATTTCTTGGCGGAACCAGTCATCTGAAAAGAAGCGAAATCGACCCCATTGGTCTCCAAAATACCCATATTTCGCAATACGTCATGACAACAATCCATATATTCCTGAGGGTCCTCTGAAGTAGCACCACTGAAGTGAACAGGAAATAACTTAAAGAACATGTCCAACCTCCATAAACCATCGGTAGACATAGCTTCCCCATTAACGGGCGGCACTGCTGTAACTAGATGAATTACCTCAACAGGATTGGTTATTGGGGTCTGAACCTGAGGAGTAGTCTAGACTGGAGTGTGGGTAGCAGGATTCTGGACCCCTCCTCCAGCCTGAGGTTGCTACAACAGGGAATGTGCCCGTCTGGGCCACACTCTCCATCAAGCCTACTAAACGGACCAAAGCCTCCTAAAGAACCGGTGTAGCAATAAACCCCTCGAAAACCTGAGCTGGTCCCGCTGGAACAGTCTAAGCCGGAACCTCCTCATCAATCTCAATCTAGGGTTGCGCAGCTGGGGCTACTACTTGAACAGTAGGCTAAGTCCTGCCCCTACCTCGGCCTCTGGCGTGGCCTCGGCCTCTGCCCCTAGTAGGAGCTACTGCTACTAGAGGACCGGAATGCTGGTCAGCAGAAGAAGAAGCACGTGTTCTCGCCATCTGCGAGAGAATAGAAGAATCTAGTCAGTATTTGGGATACAAGAATCGCACGATATAGTAGAAATAAAAATGGAGTTGTTTCCTAACTCAATAGCTTCCGAGAGATAAGTACAGGAGTTTCCGTACCGATCCTTCGGACTCTACTAAGCTTGTTCGTGAATTATGAGACCTAAGCAACCTAGTGCTCTGATACCAACTTGTCAAGACCCAAATTCCCAACCTTAGGGATCGTGATGGTGCCTACACCAGACTTTCTAGGCAAGCCAATGTTAGAGTTCGCTTAACTATTTCCTTTAATTAACCATGTTAACAGGATAAAACAATTTAAAATTAATACTTAATCTAATGGCTTTAAATGAATAATTCACAATATAAGAAAAATAAACAATTAACTACACCGAGCCATGAACTAATTATATAGATAAATACAAAAACCCAACCCTGAGCCCGCTTGGTCTAAACTCGAGGTTCGGACCAAATTACGTTCACCCATTCACCCACGAACCCAAATATACAATTATTTTCAAAATTTGACCTCAATTCGAGGTAAAAATTTGATTTTTACAAAATTTCCTAATTCTACCCAAACCCTCAATTTTTACCATGAAAATTCTTAGATTTTGATTTAAAAGTGATGAAAAACAATAAGGAATTGAAAGAGTGAAGGTTAGAATTGATTATCTATGACTTGGGGATGATATTTGGTGAAGAAAATCATTCCTAGGGCTGCGGGGTTCGAAAATATGAAGAAGAAAGGGTTCTGCCTGTTTTTAAAAGACTTTATATACGCCAGGGCCAGGCTCCTATGCGTTCGCGATAGGAGTGATGCGTTCGCGTTGAGTCCTAGACCCAGACCTTATGCGATCGCAGGGTTGGGGACACATTCGCGGAGCTTTGGCTCCTTGGTCCTCTGCGTTCGCGTTCAACAGGGTGCGTTCACATAGTGTAATTGCCAACCCCTCCCAGGTCCCCGCTAACTCTATGCATTCGCATCTGGGGGGGGGGGGGGGGGGGGGGGGGAGGGGGAGGTGTGCGTTCGCATAGAACAAAACGACCCTCCGATATTTTACCCTATGCGTTCGCATTCAAAGGACTGCGAACGCAATGCATAAATGGTTGTGCACCAGCAGCAACAAAACAACAGAAATTCAAGTGCAAAAAGATCCCGTGGCCTATCCAAAACTCACCCGAGCCCTCGGGGCTCTAAACAAAACATGCATTGCAAGTCTAAAAATATCATACGGACTCCATTTTTCACCAAATTTCACAGTTAACATCTAAACATCATAACAAACCTGTACCAGGCTCCAGAACCAAAATGTAACGACCCGATCAATTGTTTTGAGCTCTAGCGCGTCGTTCAGCGGTTTGAAATTGTGAGCAGCTTCATTTCAGGTATTATGACCCGTGGGCGTGGTCGGAATTGAATTCCAGGAAGTTTAGAATTGATTTGGAAAGAAAATTCTCATTTTAGAAGCCTTGAGTTGGAGAAATCAGCTAAGATTGGAATTTTGAGTAATCGATCTCCGAATCAAGATTTAAGGGTTCCAGTTGGTTCGTATGATGATTTTGGACTTGGGTGTATGTCCGGATCGGGTTTTGGATAACCCGAGAGCGCTTCGGTGTATATTATGGAAGTTAGCATTTTTAGAAGAATTTCATAAATTTGGGCTTGAAGTGCATATCAGCGAGGTTGATGTCCATTTGGGATTTTCGAGTCTGGGAATAGCTCCGTATGGTGATTCTGGAGTTGGAAGCACGATCAGAAGTGAATTTGGATGTCCGTAGGTCATTTTGGAGTCATTTGGCTAAAGATAGAAATTTGAAGGTTTTAGAGAAATCCGACCGGAGGTGGAAGTTTTGATATCGAGGTCAAAATGCGAGTCGAAGTTGGAGCAGGTCCGTAATGTTGAATATGACTTGTGTGCAAAATTTGAGGTCAATCGGGTGTGATTAAATAGGTTTCGGCATCGGATGTAGAAGTTTGAAATTCTAAGTTCTTAAAGAATTGGATTGATTGCGATTCTTGATTTCGGCGTTGTTTGATGTGATTTGAGGGCTCGAGCGAGTCCGTTTCATGTTTTGGGACAGGTTGGTGTTATTGGACGAGGTCTCGGGGGCCCCGGATGGATTCCGGGTGGTTGATGGATCAATAATTGAAGTTGGAGAAAGCTGAAGGTTGCTGTCATCTGGTGTAATCGCATCTGTGAGGCTTTGACCGCAGGTGCGGCTTGGGCGCCACAGGTGCGAGATTGGGGCTGGAGCTGAGGGACCGTAGGTGCAGGAGTTTGGTCGCACCTGTGGAATCGCAGGTGCGAAGAGGGATCGCAGAAGCGGGAGTTGCTGGGCTGAGTCAGAGCCGCACCTGCGATGGAATTTCCGCAGGTGCGAAACTGGCTGGAGACAGTGGGGTGTTTTAAGAACGAATTTTTGGCCATTTCTTCATTTCTCTCATTTTGGTGTGGCGAGTTTGGGAGCTTTAAGAGGGGGATTTTCGTCAGACATCAAGGTAAGTAAATTCCTTCCATTTGTTAGATAAATACAAGATTTTATGCATGGGTTTGAACATAAAAATTGGTAGGAAATTTGGGAAATTTTTGGAGAAACCTAGAAAATGTAAATTTGGAATTTAGCCACGAATTTGAGTATGGAATGTAGAGTAAATTGCATGATTGAACTAGTAGAGTAAATTGGTATTTTCTCCGAGCGGGGTTGGGAAAGTATATAATCTGAATTTGTCGTGAGTATTAGGGTGAATTTTCATTGCTTTGTCGTTGTGTGGTAGTTTCGGAGCGTTGTGCATCCGTTGGAGTCGTCAGAGAGGCTTGGAAGCCGGTGTGGGAATTTCGGAGCGAGGTAAGTCTCCTTTCTAACTTTGTGAGGGGGAATCATCCCCCTAGGTGAATTAATTCAGTACATGCTATTATCTTCGGGGGCTACGTACGCACGAGGTGACGGGAGTCCATGCGTAGCTACTATTATGCCATGTCCGGGTAGTCTAGGACCCACTAACATGCCTTATGTGTGTACCTGTAATATTAAACTGCTAATATAATCAAAAACTTAATTGAGTATCTAAAAGAAAGCTAGAGTTCATTTTGTTAATCTTCTAGAAAGAGAATTGATTCCTCTGTGGATAATTGTGTACCTGATAGGGTTGTATTATGGAATATCATTAAACCTGACAAATGAGTTTCAAAACAAAGATTTAAAAACTATATTTCATGTTTTTTTAAAAAGGATTTTTTCCATTTTTCCTGAGGAAAACTGCTTCTTGATAAAAATAAGGATGTATTATGTGAATATGTGTACATATGAGCACCTGAGTCGCATATATGATTTGCGAGCAGGCTAGCCTTATTATTTTTTTGTGTTGACCGCGTCGCATGATCGATTCGCGAGCGGGGAAAATAGATGCATCTATGGTTCAAGCCGTTTGACCCTCGGCAATGCACAATTTATTATTGTTGGTCCGTGCCATTCGACCCTCGGCATTGCCTGTGCATGATATTTGCTGCGTAGTTGCTATGCTATTTGCCTGATTACTGGCCTGAAATGTTAAATTGTCGATTGAAATGACAGAGATTTAAAGTTATTAAAAAGACTTTTTGGAAGAAGTTGTTCCTTCCCGTCGATTTATTATTATTTGATTAAATCACCATGTTGATTAATTGTTAATATGACGAAGATATAAAGTGTTAAACATGAACAGAGTTGAAAGATATTTAAATCCTGTTTTATAAATTGCCTATGATGAACCATGCTTAGTGTCACTCTTAAATATTTTAATTGACCTTTAGTAAGTGTCTAATTGGACCTTTCGTCACTACCTCTCTGAGGTTAGGCGGGCGACTTACTGAGTACACGTTATTTTTGTACTCATGCTACACTTGCTGTGCATTTTTATTGCACAGGTACTTTCATAACACTGTGGAGGATTCGGAGACTTAGGCGAGTTGCATCATCCGGAGGCGATCCGCAGCTGACAGAGTCCCCTTCGTACTGTATCTATTTCGTTTAAATTCCCTTGTCCAGTTGTATTTTGGACAGGCTTGTAATGATTGTATAAATTCTTAGAAATTGCTCATGCACTTGTGACACCGGGTTCTGAGATATGTGTTGGGATATAATTGCTTAAATGTAATCTTTAAACCATTGTTTTTAATTAACAGACTTTTATTTGGTTAATATGAAATTTAAGAAAAAGAAATGTTTTCACAAATGTTTTAAAACTAGAAAGTTGTTTCAATTAATGAATGAGTTGGCTTGCCTGACATGGATGTCCGGCGCCATCACGACCTTAGGGATTTTGTGACGTGACACAAAATACGGACCCGATACCAATGATTTCAAATATTAATTCTTTTCTTTATTTCATAATTATTTCAGCAAAATAATTTCTTTTAAAAATTGATTTCTAAGGGTTGGGAGCTCGGAATTCATTTCCGGGCATACGCCCGAGTCCCATATTTTACAGCGGACCTCCCGGGATCGTAGGAACACAGAACCGGGTCCATTTACTCAATATGTTGACCAAAGTGAACTATATTCAAATTTAAATTCTAGAAATCACTATTTCTCATATTTTCACATAAAAGCTTTCGGGTTTCATGCCCGGACTGTGCACGCAAATTGAGGTATTTAAAATTAGTCTTTTTATGGCTATTAAGCATAGAGCAGAGTCTAAATTCATAAAATGACACCTTGGGTCATCACATATAGGGATTATGGGTTTCCTAAAAATACAAGGAAATAATTCAAGCCACAAAATAACAAATCTTCCCTTTAGCTTGAATTTTCTTCACCAACCAGTGCATCAACATTATAATCTTGATTAATAATTTGCATCTCCTCTACTTTAGAACTACTGGGCTGAGCTAGTGGAGATTCAATTTCTAGCTCTATGCAGTTACTGACACCTCGATCTATTTCTGCTATTGCCTTCTCCCTCTAACTGTCCAGTGAGGCATATTCATTAAATGTTACATCCCTACTGATAATTATCCCTATAGTCTTTTGATATGTGCACCACTATAATGACCTAACCGGTGATTTAGAATGATTCAGAATCATTTTGGAAGAAGGATTCTTGTTTAAGAAACTTAAACGATAAGAACTGACCGGATTTTGTTTTTGTGTACGCGACTCCGAAATGGCGTTTTGATGATTCCAATAGTTTCGTATTGTGATTTTAGACTTAGGTGTGCAATCGGATTTAGATTTGGAGGTCCGTAATAATTTAAAGCATTTTGGTAAAAATAGGAAAATTAGTGTTTTGGAAGATTAGGAGGTTTAATCGAGAGTTGACTTGGTTGATATCGGGCTTGAATTGTGATTCCGAGAGGTTTATTGGCTCCATTATATCATTTCGGACTTGCATGCAAAAATTGAGGTAATTCTGGATTGATTTGATATGTTTCAGCACGCGTTTAGAAGTTGGAAAATTTGAAAATTCATAAGTTCGATCTGTGGTGCGATTCGTAGTTTTGATGTGATTTGAAGACTCAAGTAGGTCCCCACTATATTATAAGCCTTGTTATTATATTCGGACGGGGTCCCGAGTGGCTTGGATGGGTTTCAGATTGTTTGGATCAAGTTGGTTAAGGCTGGTTTTGGACAGAGTTCTGGTGTGGCTGCACTTGCGGACCACTGGGCATATGTGCGACGATAGAGGAGCAGAAGCGAGAAAGGATGAACTTGGGAGTCTTCGCAGGTGCGAGAAATGGGCACGCTCTTGCAGCTTCGCAGAAGCAATATGTTGGTCGCATAAAGCGACTTGTAGTGCAGAAGCGGCTTGGGTGTCGCACCTGCGGTTGCACTGAAGCGGAAGAAGGTCCAGAGGTGCGAGGGTTGGCTGTTGAGTGGAAATCCATAGATGCAGTAACTTGCTCGCAAATGTGAGTGCACAGATACGCAAATCCTGTCCGCAAAAGCGGAAGACGCTGGGCAGAACATATATTTCGAGGGTTTGAGGATTTTATTATATTTGGAGTTGTAGACCTTGATTTCCGGAGATTTTTCGTGGAGTTTTCAAGCAATTCATTGGGGTAAGTGTTCTTTACCCGAATCTTATTATATTTCATGAATCCATTGTTATTTTCATCATTTAATTAGTGAATTGAATGAAAGAAAAAGGTTGTAAAATCTTTCAAAAATGTAAAATGAGGATTCGAAGGGCGATTCAATATCGGAATTTGATAATTTTGGTATGATTGGACTCTTATTGGAAATGGGTATTCGGATTTTCTAAATTTTATCGGGTTTCGAGGTGCGGGCCCAGGGGTTGACTTTTGGGTTGACTTTTTAGTTTTAGTTAAAGATCGAAGCTTTATTATCCGGAATTATTTCCTATGAGCTTTTATGATTTGAAGTTATTTTGGCTAGATTTGAGCCGTCCGGAGGTTGTTTCACTCAAGAAGGTCATTTTAGAGTAACGATCTAGCTTCTATGAGGTAATTATCTTGCCTAACTTTATGTGGGGGAACTACCCCTTAGGATTTGAGTCATCTGTGCTAATTGTGTCATGTGAAGGCCGTGTACGCATGGTGACGAGTACGTACTCGAGCTTAATTGTGGAAATTTGACAGTTTAGGGATCTTAGGTGCTTATGTTCATTAGATATGAAGTTGTTTTGTCATGTTAAATCCTCCATTTAATAAATTCACCTTTATGTGTCTTAATTGGAATTAATTTATTCATGTTTTACCCTTATTGCCATTAAACTCTTATGTGCCTTAACTGAAGTTGTTGCCTCTTTTATTGCAATGCTATCTCTTCCGTAATTGATTAACCTTAATTGTAGTTATTATTATCTCTTATATAATTTCTTAACCTTAATTTAAGTTATTATTATCTCTTCCGTAATTGCTTAACCTTAATTGAAGTTATTATTATCTCTTTTGTAATTGCTTAACCTTAATTGAAGTTATTATTATCTCTTCTGTAATTTCTTAATCTTAATTGAAGTTTTGTTATCCCTTTCATTGTTGACGTATTCTTATTTGGGGTCATTGATTCATGTTGTCTCTCTTATCGTCGAATTGTAGTTTGGTAGAATTGGTGTTACACATTATCTCTCCCTTGTTGAGCTATTCTTGTTGAGACCATTATTCCATGTTGTGTCTTTCTTTGTGAGCTTGTTATTCAGTTTCTTTGTGTTTGAAGTTCCTTGGTTGATTTACTGGCCTTATTCTCGTGTTATTATTGTATTGTTGTTGTACTCAATGTTGTTGAATCGAGGGCTATGCGTGGTTGTGGTATTGAAACTGTTTTGAGGAAATGTTGTGGCATATGGGCACATGTTGCGAAAGTCATTTTTATTGACTTGTTATGTTTTGGCACATGAGAGGATTGTCGGGGTGTCTGCACGTGAGTTGTCCGTGTTGTTATTGCTATTTCTATTTGCACATGCGGCATGACAAGGCGGGCTATATATGTGGGTTTGCACATGTGGCAAGACAAGGTGGGAATGTTATTGTACACGTGAGGTGAGACAAGGCTGGTATTTACTTCATTATTTGCACACAAGGAGACAAGGTAGGCTATGTCCGAGAATGATTTGTGATGACTTGTTATGGACTGAGGGCATTGTTATTGGTGATATTTGTGTGGTGGTGTGCCTACCTCGTGTGAGTTATACCTTGTACATTTTGTGGTGATCGTTTCTCAGTGTCATTCATTGTCTCTATGCTTACTTGTTGACTTGAATTGTGATAGAATACTTGCACAAGCATACACGTAGTTATCACCCACATTAGATTAAGATGATGAATCCTCATGATATTGACTATTTACTTGTACTCCCATTTACTTGACTTATGTTTGAGAGTCGTTCTATTGGCACGTGAGTTGTTTGTGCATTCATGAGTCATTGTTATTACTGGCACATGAATGGTCAGTACGGATATTAGATATTGTCACTCTCTTTGAATGTGAATCGTCCGTGCGGTTGTGAATTGTAATGTGCGCATAAGATTCCAAGTGATTAGGGTTCATAAATCGGGACCAGTGATTTGTGATTATGAGGTTAGGTACCTCGTGGAAATTCTTGAATAAATCTGGTATGAAAGTGGTTGTTCTTATTGAGGTTACTTGATTTCCTTTATTTGGTTTCACTGGACTTAAATTGTGTTCAACTTAGTCTACAACGTAATTATCTGTTGTTCCTTATTGCTAATTGTTGCTCTTAGTTTCATATTACAAGCATATTTTTGTTGTTGTTATCATGTTTAGCTCTATATTGATATTGTCCCCAGCTAGTTCACATTTATACTTGTTCAGGTTGTTTAGTCCAGTAGGTGTCTTACTTGTCCCTCTTCACTACTTTATTTAGGTTAGTCTTGATATTTACTAGGTACCGATGTAGTGTACTCATGCTATGTTTTCTGCATATTTTTGTGCAGATCCAGGTATTTCGGAGTTGGTTGATCACTAACTACTTGTTCGAGTTTTGCTGTGGAGACTCAAGGTAAACCTACTGCCGCGTTCGTAGGCCTTAGAGTCACCTTCTGATATTGTACTTGTACTGTTTAATTCTATTCTAAGCAGTTGTATTTAGGGATTTCTAGCAAACTCAATAGAGCTTATAACTTGTACTACTGGTTTTGGGGTATTGTATTGCACTTAGGATAATTGGTTTTACGATAGATATTTCAGTTTCATGCTTCCTAGTTGTTCTGGTTAAATTCTGTCTTTAATTCAGTAAGTGTTAGACTTACCTAGTCTTAGAGACTAGGTGTTATCACGATATTCTACGGAGGAAAATTTGGATCATGACAAGTTGGTATCAGAGCTCTAGGTTCATAGGTGCTACGAGTCATAAGCGAGCTTAGTAGAGCCTTGCGGATCGGTATGGGGACGCCTGTACTTATCTTCGAGAGGCTACGGAGCTATTAGGAAGACTTCACTTCTTTCATTTCTATCGTGCGGGTTTATTGACCTCGGATTTTAAGCCTTTGTCATTCTAATCTCTCACAGAGGGTGAGGACATAAGCTGCAGTTATTGATGACGCTGCCCCTAGAGCCGGTGTTACTAGGGGTAGGGGTAGAGCTAGAGGTAGAGGCCGAGGAGGAGCACGTGCAGCAGCTAGAGCATCTATCAGAGAAATAGTTGAGGAGTCGCCAGTAGCTCAGGTTGGGGGACAGGTACCAGAGGAACCTGTTACTACCCCGGGACTCCAGGAGACTTTAGGACAGTTCTTGAGCATGTTTGGTACATTGGCTCAAGCAGGGTTGATTCCGGTCGTACCAGCCACTTCACAGACCAGGGGAGGAGCTTAGACTCCCGCCGCCCGTACTCTAGAGCATCCAGTCCACATTGGTCAGGTTCTAGGTGTCATCCCGACACAACCTGATGTTCCAGTTTAGCCCGTGGGTAGGGCAGCACCATTTGTGAAACAACAACTTAGACTTGCGAGGTTCAAGAAGTATCACCCTCCTACTTTAAGTGGTTTGTCTTAATACACATGGTTTTCTAGAGGAGTGCCACTGTATTCTCCGCATTATGGGTGTTGTGGAGACGAGTGGGGTTGCTTTTTCTACATTCCAGCTTAAGGGAGCGGCATATCAATAGTGGCGAGCGTATGAGTTGGATAGTCCGACCGATGTAGGTTCACTTTCATGGACTTAGTTTTCAGAGATATTCTTGGGAGAGTTTGTTCCTCAGACTCTTCGGGATGCATGGCGCGCGAAGTTTGAGCAGTTGTGCTAGGGCACTATGTCAGTGTCAAAGTATGCCGTTAGATTCAGTGACTTATCTAGACATGCACATGCTTTGGTTTCTATAGTTAGAGAGCGAGTCTGCATGTTCATTGAGGGGCTCAGTCATGATATCCGATTCAACATAGCTCGAGAGTTGGTGATGGATGTTCCATTTCAGCAAGTGGCAGAGATCGCTTTCCTATTAGAGGGCATGTCAGACTAGGAGAGAGGGGACATGTGCGGTCAGAAGAGATATGACAGGGAGGCTAAGAGGGATTACATAGCGGGAAGATCTACTGGTCCCTATTTTGGAGGCAGGGTACGCCATGGTAGAGGTTTTGTGGGTCAGCAAGTTCAGTTTGCACTTCAGGCTTCGCATGATGTTTCAGGTAACCATGGGTCTTAGGGTACCTGCACCGGAAACCTTCCGCAATCACGTTAGCGGAAAGGTTGCTTTGAGTGTGGAGATACCAGCCACATGGTGAGATATTGTCGTAGACTCCAAATAGATATGTCACAACGGGGTATTCAGGCTATGCGTTCTGCTCCAGTTGCTGATATCCCTGCACCGCCATCTTGGGGTGCATGTCATGCGAGTAAAGGGCGCCCAAGAGGGGGAGGCCCGACCCCTTGATGTGCTTTCTACGGTAGGGTTGAGGCTGCTGCACCAGATTTTTGATTTGTTGTATAAGAGCCTCATTCGTGTTTTGTTTTGGTTCTGCTTATCAGGGCGAGTCCTTCTATTTTGTTGCACATATGGGTGAGTTTCTTGATTTTTGTACTCTACTTATATGTTTACCCCTGTTGGGACATTCTATAGTGGTAGTTCGTGTCTATCGTTTCGTTTTATTCATTATTGAGAGCTACGAGACTAGAAGTGACTTTTTGTTTCCCATTACAATGGGTTTTGATGTGATTTTTGGATGGTTGGGTTACGATATGTGATCTATATGTTCCACCAATATGGGGATTTCGTTGCGTGTTGTGGTTACATATCGCGAAATTGAATAAGTAGAAGGTTTTAGTTGGTGTGATGTGTATTCTACTTGTGGTTCAGAGTTGAGGATGGAATCCTCGCGTTCTTATGAGATTTTATATGTTTGAACCGAGCTGCGGGCCGCAATGGAGTTATATTAGGATGAGATCCTTGTGATTTGTTCATATACTTTGATTCTCCCTTGTGAAATTTATTTGTAGTATGGTACTGATAGGGAGTGGTGATTTTCGGGCTTGTGTGATAGTTCTTTCATGTGTTTCCTTGCATATTTAGTCATATTCGCGTTGTGCTTATTGGGTTTTAGCTTACGAGGTGTGCGGCCAGGTGGTGTTAGATGTGACTTGTTGTTTCGGGTGAATGGTTATGAGTTCTTCATGTTTCTTGCATCATTTTCGCTGTCGTGGAGGTTTGGGACAGGGTCCTAGCCAATATGAGGTTAATTGTCGGTGCTTGATTTGATTATGAGCAGCTCTTGTGATCAAAGATGTTGTTATGTGCATACATGCAATACGTTACGTTGTGTGGTTGTACCCGGTGGGTGTAGGTGCGAGTTGTTGTAGCTGGTTGAGGTTGATATCGTGTGTTGATGTGGGAATAAGGTCTTTTGGAAATGATCAGATGGAAAAACATTTGGTTTTAAGGCCTATTAGTAATGGTTGAAGAAATAATCGTCAGTTGAGTTGTTTTGTCGGGCCTATGTGGATTGGGGTTACGTGGGATGTCCCGTGAGTATATGTATAGTGAGTACACTCAGTGACTTGATGACTTCGGAATGATTCTTGGCACGTTCGAGGACAAACATTTGTTTAAGAAGGGAGAATGTAACGGCCCGATCGTTCATTTTGAGAATTAGCGTCCAATTAAGTGGATTAAGGTCTCGAGCAACTTCGTTCTGTGTATTATGACTTGTGTGTGTGGTCGAGTTCAGATTTTGGATGATTCAAGATCAATTTGGAAGGATTCTTGTTTTAGAAGCTTAAGCAGTAAGAATCGGCCGGAGTTTGATTTTTGTATAAACGACTCTGAAATGGCATTTTGATGATTCTAATAGCATCGTATGGTCATTTTGTACTTGGGCATGTGTCCGTATTTGAATTTGGAGGGCCGTAGGATAATTTGAAACATTTTGACAAAAATTGGAAAGTTGAAGTTTTGGAAGGTTGAGAGGTTCGAGCAGGCATTGACTTGGTTTATATTGGGCTCGAATTGCGATTTCGAGAGTTGTATTAACTCTATTATTTCATTTGGGACTTGCATGAAAAAATTGAGGTCATTCCGGATTGACTTGATATGTTTTGGCACGAGTTTGGAAGTTGAAAGATTTAAAAGTTCATAGGTTCGATATGTGGTGCGATTCATGGTTTTGATGTTGTTTGATGTGATTTGAAACCTAGAATCGGTCTGCGTTATGTTATAGGACTTATTAATATATTCAAACAGGGTCCAGAGTGGCTCGGATGGGTTTCAGACGGGTTTTTAATCGTTTGGAGCAGTTGTTTAAGGTTGGTTTTGGACAGAGTTCTGGTATGGCTGCACTTGCAGACAACTGGTCGCAGGTGTGATGGTCGCAGGTGCGATGGTCGCAGGTGTGATGATGGAGGCGTAGAAGCGAGAAAAGTTGAGCTTGGGAGGCTTCGCAGGTGCGGGAAATGGGCACGCTCTTGCGGCTTCACATAAGCGATATGTTGGTCGCATAAGCGACTTGTTGCGCATAAGCGACTTAGGCGTTGCACCTGCGGTTGCGCTAAAGAGGAAGAAGATCCGCAGGTGCGAGGGGTTGGCTGTTGAGTGTAAATCCCCCAATGAAGGAATTTTCTCACAAATGCGAGTGCGCATGTGCGCAAATCCTGTCCGCAAAAGCGAAAGACGCTGGGCAGAACATATATTTTTATCATTTTTGGAGTTGTAGACCTCGGCTTTGGGAGATTTTTCGTGGGTTTTTCAAGAAATTCATTGGGGTAAGTATTCTTTACCGTAATCTTATTATATTTCATGAATCCATTATTCTTTTTTTCATTTAATTAGTGAATTGAATGAAAGAAAAAGGGCATTTTGTAAAATCTTTCAAAAATATAAAATGAGGATTTGAAAGGCGATTCGATATCGGAATTTGATAAGTTCGGTATGGTTGTTCGGGTTTTATGAATTTTGTTGGGTTTTGAAGTGCGAGCCAGGGGTTGACTTTTGGGTTGACTTTTTAGTTTTAATTAAAGATCGAAGATTTATTATCTAGAATTGTTTCCTATGAGCTTTATTTATGATTTATTATCCAAAGGTTGTTTCACTCAAGAAGGCCATTTTAGAGTAACGACCTAGCTTCTTTAAGGTAAGTATCTTGCCTAAATTTGTGTGGGGGAACTACCCTTTAGGATTTGAGTTATTTGTGCTAATTGTGTCATGTGAATGCCGTGTATGCGTGGTGACGAGTACGTACCCGGGCTTACTTGTGAAAATTTGAACGTTTAGGGCTCTTAGGTCATTATGTTCATTAGATATGAAATTTTTTTGTCATGTTAAATCATCCATTTACTAAATTCACTCTTACGTGTCTTAATTGGAATTAATTGATTCATGTTCTACCCTTATTTCCAATTAATTTTTTATGTGCCTTAACTGAAGTTGTTGCCTCTTTTATTGCATGCTATCTCTTCCATAATTGCTTAACCTTAATTTAAGTTATTATTATCTCTTCCTTAATTGCTTAACCTAGATTGAAGCTATTATTATCTCTTCTGTAATTGCTTAACCTTAATTAAAGTTGTTGATACCCAATTATGTCCCTCATACTTTTTTCAAATAGTATATATATATTTTCAAAATACCATTACTTAGTCTACAAGAGTCATATGAGCATTTTCTATAATTTCCCATAATTGTTTAGAGCTTTAAAATTACTTTTTCTTGTATTTAAATTACTTTAATATTTATTAATTATCCTTAAATTATTTCTTGATGATTTAATCATGCAAAATTATTATATGCTTCCACATATATGTTTCATAATATTTTTACTTCATTTATATAATTATATTTGTATTTTAGGATATTTTCATAATTTTACAATAATAGCCTATACGCTATGCGTAATTACATTTATTACATTATTCATGATAAAATTGCATTTTTATAATATTAATTGTTATTTTCAATTATTTTATTACACAATTAATATTTTATTATCTATATAATAGTTTTATAAATTATTTTTATTAACAATCTTTTTGTGTATTTAATTTGTAGCCCGAATTATACCTATTTTTCGGATCACAACAGTTGCCCAAACCCCTTAAATCCCTGGTCCAACTCCCCAACCCAATCCAAATGACCCCTTAATCTCAATCCGGTCGCTACCTGCTTAAACAATCCGCATCACTCCCTTTTTGATCCTGGCCGTTGGTCTCAAATGATCAACGACCCATCATAACCCCCCCCCCCCCCCCCCCCCCAATTCCTTATATCCCCATAACCCTAACCCTAGAGACCACTCCTGTTAGACACCCTCCTCTATACTCTCTCAAACCTTCCCCTCTCTTCTCCAAACCCTAGTATCCGTTGCCTGATTCTCTCCGATTCCGACCTAGAAATGGAATCCACCTGTGATCTACTTACCATATTATCCCTCTCCCGTTATTAGTCATCCTTTTATAGTATCACATTGATACTTGCCTAACTATGGTATGTACCACTTCCAAGATCGGACCAGAACGACTCAAATCTTTGGATTTTAGGCGGTTTTCCGTCTATATACGCTCAACAAGGAGAGATTTGCACCTTTGATTTGATTTTCAAGTAACTTGACCCAACTAGGGTTTGAGATTCTACATCTCCTCTACTGATTCTAATTTGCATGCGATATTTTCTTTTCTTAGTTATGTTTAATCGATTCTTTTCCTTGTTTATTCGTTTAGTTTCAACACTATTGTCGCGCCCCCTTTTTCTCGCTAAATCGGGTTTGGACATTTCTGGGACAACTCCTTATTTTTGGGGTTAGGTAAAGGATTGAAGAGTCGCCACCTAACGGATTAAGGTGCGTTAAGGAACCTAGAGCAATTAACTCATAAACCAGTTTGCATCACCAGAGATCGGGTAAGGGCTCAAATTACCTCGGGGGAAAGGTGTTAGGCACCCCTCGAGGTCCACAACAGTGGGTCCCGGCCGAACTTTAATTAAGCGAAAATTAGTCTAAAAGGGAAGTAAAACAATTTGGATAATACAAGTTATTATAAAAGGGACTAAAAGAGGCGGTCCTTGGTTTTTTAGCCTATAGGATCATTCCATGCAATACTTTGTAACTCCCCCAAGTTGGGGTGTTACTCATAGCATTAGCGCACATGATATCATCTCCTTTACTACCCAATTACTATCTTTCAATTGTTACCTAAGCATTCTAATAGCTTCTAACTCGTTCCTTATGCATGCACTACCCGTCCTTTACATATGGTCCTGGAGGTATAAGGACCTCTATTTAGGGTGGTTCTAGACTGACCTATATTACTTAAAAATGAGAAATTTAGGCGACAAACAAATACAAATAGGACTTTCATGTAGGAAAAACAAATAAAGGGTCACATTGACCTCCACACGTAAGCAACAAATTGAATCAGCAAAATTTGTTAATTTTAGAATCATATAGGCCGGATATCTATATGAGCAGAAACAGAATGTAAAGAAACAGTTTTATTAAGGCGAGCATCGAGACCTATTAGCTTGCTTATTAATTCTATTAAGCATTAATTTGGGCACTTTCAGGCAGCAAATTGTCACATTTTTTAGGCCCAGAAACATTAACAAGCCTTACAGATTTGCCTAAGTGATAGCCAAAATTGGTCGAACTCAGAACAGATTAACGGAACCCTATAGGCATGGTTTCTACGAGTTTATTATAAACCTATAACATGGTTTCTAAGTGAACTACTGATTTTAACTCATACAGACCGATTTTGTTCCTTTTAAGTCCTATAGGCATGTTTGCTAATTGCAGAATTGATTTAAACCCCTATAGGCATGATTTCTAAGTTGAGACTGATCCTTACTTACTAAGGCATGATTTCTAATTACTAACTTGCTTTAAACTCCTATAGACATGATTTCTAAGTTTGAAAACTGATTCACCCTATAGGCATGATATCTATTAGTTTAAATCCTATAGGTATGATTTCTAGGTTTAAACTGATCTTTATTTCCTATAAGCATGATATCTATTAAACATATGTAGGGAGGATTTTAAGCAGATTGTTAAAAAAGGTTATTATTCCAAACAAACAGAATCCTATAGACATGGTCACTAATACACGTTGGGGTTTAAAAATGTGTGGATCCTAGGACAGGATATCTAATGCAGAATTAACGAAAAGGCCTATAAATGGGATCTCTAATATGCGAGTTTAAGAGTACAGAACTAAACAATCCAGAAATTCCTATAGGCAGGATCTCTAAACAACTAATGGAAATCACACAACTTGATCAACATAATTAAAACTAGGTAGGATCTCTACCCAAATTTAACAAAAATAGAAAAAAAAACCCCAACTTTCATTAATCAACCCCAAATATGTTATTACAGAAATTATTACAACCCAGAATGAATAATATTATCCATTACACTCTAGGGAGCCCTCATAGGCCCAATATAAACCTGGGAACCAGGCCTTCCAACAGAAAAGCTTTGGAGTATAGTAATGATCCATCCATGGCACATTAAAAGTCAGGCTTCCAGTGTGTGAAAGTTCCCAAGGGCCTTCGGAACCCAAGGCAATGCTCACACCAGAACCACATTCAGAAGGTAATTCATAAAAGATTGGAAAACCAGCCCCAATGTGTCAAAGTTCAAATGAGTCTCAAGGACCCTAGGCGGTGCTCACACTGGGGGTTGTAGGAACCTAAATAACTAAAAGTAGGAGTTTGGAAAACCATTGCATAAAGGGTAAAGGGAGGGGGGTAGGTTTTAGAAATAGCTTAATTTTCAAAAGCAAACAGATTCAGATTAAAAGATTGCAAACAGAACTGCACCAAGAAACAAAGAGAATCCATGTTCAGTACATAGTTCAAGCAGATTGGCATGTGATTAGGTAGTATTCATGCTAGTATTTAAAACAGTCATGGCTAATACACAGAAGCAAGTAGGCAAAACATGTGAATTAAACATACATGACATATGAGTTAAGCAACAAACAAGTGATCACATGTTTACAGTATCTTGCAAGAAAGCGGACTAAACCTTAATCTTAGGAGAGAATTCATACTATTTGAAATAACATAGCCTTAAGTTAACAATATCATCAAATTGTCATAAAAAGAGAATCATGCTAGGAATTGAAACTGGCTAGTCAAACAAAGCATAGAGAATGGAATTGCAAAGGTTAGGGCATACCAGTTGAGAAGAAAGCAAGTAAAGCTGCAATAGCAGTTAATTCCCTGAATAATTTGGCCTTGGATTTCAGCCGACCAAATAATAACCACTTAGAACAGAAATCATAACAAGAGAGAACAAAGAGAACTTAGGTTTGTTGTGAGATAACATGATTCGAGTCTATGTAAAGGGAATGGGGAAACAATTTAAATAGTCTCAATGAGATAGACAAATAAGGTAATGAATCAATCCTATACAAATAAGGCATGAGAATAAATTCAGAATCAATTAGAGTCGACCTCAATCAATTAACATGGCAAAATAGCATAAAATCAGGATAATACCACTTAATTTAGGAAAACATTATTTGGAATCAATCAGTAGTCAAGTACCAGATCAAATAAGGCAAGGAAATAGTTCCAGAATAAATTAGAAGTCAGTTCCATAATCAAAGCATAAAAATCAGGCCAGTAAGGAAGTTAAGGAAAATAGTATGAGTAATGAATCACATAAATAAGGTAAGAACGAGTAAAATCTTAATAAGGAAATACTGGTACTAAAGAAAAGCTGATTTCAAAACCCAAATTAGGTAAGTAAAATGAATTAACACTTAATTGAAAGAGTTAAAGGTAAACGACAGAAACAGTAGGATAAATAAACGGATTTATCTAGGAAATAGCCAGGCTCATAAAAATAAACAGAAGTGAACCAAATCTAGTTTGAACCATAGATTTGAAACCATAAAATACGAAAATATTCGTACTCACAGGTATCGTAGTAAACATAGACGAAATAGCCGAGATATGAGAGACTTTGAACCATATTTGGTTCGAGTCTCTTGAGATTCACATCAAGTAACAGAAGAATCGTATAACAAGTAAAGAGATGAAGCCAAAGAAGGCATGGAATCGAAGGAAAATCCCATGATTCAAGAGGGATGTGTGACGGCGAGGCTAGGGTTCGAAGGGGTGAGAGAGAAGAGAGGAGAGTGGGGGATCCAAAGGCGGCGTGTTGGAAGAAAATGAGGTAGGGTTTAGGGGTGTTTGTTTAATTAAAAGAGGTGAGTGATTAAGGGCCGTTGATCTTCTGAGATCAACGACCAGGATTAGAGTTTAGGCGGGTGGGTCTAATTTGGATGGGTATGGATCTGGGTTATGGGTTAGGGTATTGGGTTATGGGTTAGGTTAGTATTGGGCTGGGTTAGGTCCGAAAAAAATTAATAAAAGGGGCTATGTTTTAAATATCCAATTAAACTAATAAAATAATTTATAAAAATAATTAATAGATGATAAAAATGCCATTTGTACATGAAAATAATTTAAAATAATTATTTAACATCATAAAAATATAAAAAGTTATTTTTCTGCGTAAATAATGTAATTATGCATATATGTGCTATTATTGCAAAATTATTGCAATTATATCCCAAAGGTGTAAATATAATTATGCATAAAATGATTAAAGCTTAATATAAATACAAAATGATACAATTAAGCAATAAAATTATTATAAAATCATTTGTAATGCAATTTGTAATTATTTAGATAATAAAATGTTGGAATAAATTAATTAAAAATCCTTTTAAAATTTCAAAAAATTATGGAAAGATACTAGTTGATGTCATGCACTATTTTGAAGGTGTATATGTATTTTTGAAATATATATGAAAAAACTGGGTATCAACAACTATATACCCCTCCCCTAATTCCCCTAAAAGGGACCTTAATCACTATTATTCTTTCATTGTCACTCGTTATACTCTGAAATCTGAGACCTTGGCAGGCAGAAAGCCAAGGCCATTCGAATTCGATTGTGTTCTTTCTCAGTGTGAGCACTGCTTGGGGTTCATTCGGAACCCTTGGGAACTCTGACGCACTGGGATTTAGGGGATTCTTCTGCTCTTTGCTACTGTTAATTGAATTACCTCTAGGAATTGCTCTTCTCATTTGTGTCACACCTCCCTCTTCACCGGTAAGGGTAATAAGAGAGTTTTTCCACTTTAAGTGACATAATCAAAAGTGGGATTGTTTATTTATTTAGAGTCGCCACTTGGGATAATTATGTGGTGTCCCAAGTCACCAGTTTAAATCCCAAATTGAGGAAATTTGACTCTGTTTAAATTGTCGGCGAACCAGAAATCCGGGTAAGGAATTCTGTTAACCCGGGAGAAGGTGTTAGGCACTCCCGAATTCCGTGGTTATAGCACGGTCGCTTAATGATTAAACTTTGCCTGAATTGTTTAATTACTCATTTTTAGGACCTATGTATATTTTTACCTTTTACCGCTTTTAATTGCTTGATTATTCGTGATTATGGAATTATCTTAAAACGAGTCACGCGTACGTGTACTCATTTCGTTCGACGCGTAAAGAATCATGTCACGCGTACGTATACACAATTAATCACGCTTTATTATTATTAAAATTATTTTGTCAAAGTCACGCGAACGCATACTTTGCCTTTAATTTGGGAAATCATAAATATGTCATACGAACGTGTACATAATCATGATAATTGATTAATTAATACGTGCCTAAAGCATACTAGTGATTTATGAGTTATTTTTTTCTAAACTAATTTGAGATTTATTGTAAGGCCAAGAGAAACAGATCAGTTCAATATAATGGAATCGAATGCATGCAAAAAATGGATTTAAAAGAATGATCCAAAAACCAGAAAGCAGAGAAAAAAAAATTATCAGTACAAATCCATAAGTGTTTCTAAAAAAATGAAAAGTTACTTAAATGTTATACCAATGTCAACTTCTTGCAACTTAAGATGTCATAATATCCATTGTAAACAAAAAAACTAGGTGAGCGTGACTTAAAAGTGTTTAACAAACTAAAAAAAAATGCACTCTAGCCTCAAATTTCAGGTCTTATTCTAAGGAACTAGATTTTTTGCTTTTGCACCTAATACTCTTCTTTAACTTCTTGATTTTTCACCTAATACTCTTCTTTAATAATAAAGAAAACACATGATAACACAAGTTAATCTTGATATTCTCTATATCCATAAACTAATAAAACTTCATCTATAATAGCTCTTCAAACACACAATACTTGATATTAATAACGTATAAAGAAATAATAATTACCCATTACCAAAACCTCAGCTCTCAAAGGAAGCTAAGACAAGACAATGGCCAACGACAGATAAAAAAATAATCCAGCATACACTTCGAGAATTAAGTAGAGAACATAGGAAACTGCTTACATAGCTTAATAGTTAATTAAATCTATCATCTACACTCACTGAGCTATTGCACCAAGCAGAAATAAATGTTGGGAAATAGGGACATAACAATTGCAAGTCGTTCATAGAATAACAATTAAAGCATGAATTTTAATCCAAACCCAAATAGCAAGTATGAGATAAATCTAAAAAAAAAACAGAGGGAAGAAGGGACCTCAAATGGAACCAACCGCTAAGATTTGTTCGAATCAACAAGGATCCCAAACCGCGTTAACACCGGGTGTTTGACTGGAACCTCGTCCACGACCTTGCTTCACTCAACTTTGGGGCTGCTGCTTTTGTGCAAAACAAAACTGTTTCTAGGTTATTTTTGCTGCTGTTTTTGTTGGGCTTCAATGGCTTTTTGGAGGTATGGTGACTGGTTTTTTTTTTTTAAGGTAAAAAAAAGGAGGGCTGGTTTTAATGGTGAAAGGAGTTGGAGATCANCGTCCACGACCTTGCTTCACTCAACTTTGGGGCTGCTGCTTTTGTGCAAAACAAAACTGTTTCTGGGTTATTTTTGCTGCTGTTTTTGTTGGGCTTCAATGGCTTTTTGGAGGTATGGTGACTGATTTTTTTTTTTAAGGTAAAAAAAAGGAGGGCTGGTTTTAATGGTGAAAGGAGTTGGAGATCGAGAAAGAATGGAGCAGTTGTGTTCTTAACTTAAGGACTGCCTTTGTTTTTAAGAAATTCCGGT
>ML320785.1:0-43810 GCA_005239505.1 Nicotiana paniculata | reverse complement strand
GTTGTAAGTGCAGTACTGGTAAGAGAAGAAAAAGGTAAGCAATCACCTATCTACTATGTAAGTAAAACTTTGCTAGATGCTGAAACTAGATACCCACATCTGTAAAAATTAGCCTTAGCTTTAATAATGGAATCTAGAAAATTACAACCATATTTTCAATGTCACCCAATCGCCGTTGTGACTTTATATCCTTTAAGAAGTATTTTTCATAAACAAGAATTATCAGGAAGATTATCCAAGTGGGCCATAGAATTAAGTGAGCATGAAATAACCTATCAGCCTAGGACTGCAATTAAGTCTCAAATACTAGCTTATTTTGTTGCTGACTTTAGTAATAGCATTTTCCCTGAAGTAGAAAGAGAGTTACAACTTTGTAACGGTGCTAATCCGGGCCTATGGACCCTATTCACCGATGGCTCCTCAAATATAAAAGGTGCCGGCTTAGGCATAGTCTTAATATCACCGACGGGTGAAAAGACACGGCAAGCTATCAAGTGTTATCCTATAAATAACAATGAAGCAGAGTACGAAGTTGTTATTGCAATGCTTGAACTCGCACGGGAACTGTCAATCGAGCAAATCATGATCAACAACGCCTCCCAACTGGTAGTAAATCAGATGCAGGGGACTTACATCGCTCGAGAGACTCGAATGCAACAGTATCTTGAAAAAGCACGAGAGCTCGTGAGACAATTCAAAACATGGAAGGTAATGCAAATACCTAGAGAGGAAAATGCAGAAGCAGATGCATTAGCTAACCTCGCAGCAGTCACGGAAGTAACAAACAAAGACAATGCAATTGTCGTCCAACTATTCCACTCAATGATCGACCAGGACAGGAATGAGGTAACTTTCAACAACTTAACCTGGGACTGGAGAAACGAAATTCTTAATTTTTTGCAGAATGGTACTGTACCTGAAGACAGGAAAGCAGCACAAGCACTCCGCCGCAAAGCTGCACGGTACTGCCTTATTCGCCACTCACTTTATCGCAAGATGTTCGGAGGACCCCTAGCTAAATGCCTCGGACCTAACCAAACGGAATTTCTGATGAAAGAAGTCCACGAAGGACACTGTGGAAATCACTCAGGGGAGAGATCCTTAGTGAAAACCCTAATCAGAGCTGGATACTATTGGCCTAAGATGGAAGAAGAAGCCGAGAACTTCGTATCCAAATGCGACAGGTGCCAAAGGTTTGCCAATAACATGCATCGACCAGCGGAATTATTGCATCCAATAGTATCCCCATGGCCTTTCATGAAATGGGGTATGGACATAGTGTCACCTCTTCCCACAGCTAAAGGACAGGTACGGTTTTTGCTCATGCTAACCGACTATTTTACAAAATTGGTAGAGGCAGAAGCGTTCAAACAAGTGCGAGAAAAGGAAGTTAAAATCTTCTTATGGCGAAACATAATATGCCTCTTTGGGATACCAAAGAAGATCGTGTGCGATAATGGCTCACAATTCATAGGCTCGCAAATCACAGAATTCTTCAAAAGCTGGCAAATCAAATGGATCACTTCAACGCCATACCACCCCGTGGCTAATGGTCAAGCTGAGTCAACGAATAAGGTCATCATCAACAATCTAAAGAAGCGGCTGGGTAAAGCCAAAGGAAACTGGCCTGATGAGTTACCAATGGTATTATGGGCATACAGAACAACTTCAAAACAGCCATGGGAGAAACCCCGTTCGCACTTGTCTATGGCTCAGAAGCCTTAATAACTGTGGATATTGGCGAACCAAGCATAAGGTTCGCAACATCCATGGAGGAAGAAAACGACGACGAATTGAGGACCAATCTAGCTGCTCGAACCACGGAGAGAAGCAACACTGATACGGATGATAACTCAAAAACAAATCATAGAGCGCTATTACAGTCGTAAAGCTCATCTAAGGTACTTCAAGATTGGGGACTTCATCCTCAAAAAAGTCTTTCAATCAATGAAAGAAGCATGCGCAGGAAAGCTAAATCCAAACTGGGAAGGACCCTACAAAATCCGAGGCATAGCTCGGAAGGGCGCCTATGAGTTGGAAGTTATGGACGGCAGAGTTCTACCAACAAGCTGGAACGCCATATACCTAAAGAAGAATTACTTCTAAGGAAAAGAAATACCCCCGATCAGGTATCTCACGTTCGATTTTATTTTGAACATTTAAAAGTTTTACTAACTTTTTTATATGATAGGCATAAAGCTAACCCATCACTAGATGATGCTATTAGACCTGCAAAGACACGAGGAAATAACACAATTCTCGGTCTAGGGTTACACTTTCTGATGGACGTTTTAAAGGGTTAAGCAGTAATCATCTAAAAAACTATATACCTTCGAGTCCGGAATGTTTTTCCTTTTCAGGAAAAGGACCACATGGAAGGAATAATCAAGTGCTCGAGATCTCATTCTTCAAAGCTCAAACACTTGGGGGACTATAGAGTATGGAAGGCTAAGACGAAGAAAAAAAGACTACCAGAAAGTCCAAAGCTCGAGCCTGAAGACCCAGCTATCCAACGAGACAAGTGATACGAGCAGAATCGAAAGAGATCAAAAGAGTCATCCAAATACAAAGCCTAATGCAAAAATGCAAAAAAACCTTCAAATATGTTCAGTTTGAAAGGCAAAATATTAGTCACGAGGAAGAAATGTACATCTTTTCAAAACTGTTGTAACAAAAACAGTTAGAGGTAAAAGATCATCATCAGTGTACTCATTCAAAAGCTGTTATGATTAAAAACAGTTACAAAATCTTTGTACTCATATAGAAAATTGTTATCAAATAAAACAGTTATGGATGAAAGATCAAAATCCTTGTATTTGTTCAGAAAACTGTTATCAAATAAAACAGTTACGAATAAGAAAACAATTCCCTTGTATTTATTAGAAAACTGTTTCCAACAAAAACAGTTGCAGGTAAAAACCCCAATTCTTATAATAACTGTTACTAATGAAAAACAGTTGCTCCCTTGTAATTACTCGAAAAAACGGTTACATACGAAAAACAGTTACGAAATACAAGTGTATATCAAATATGTTAAAAGAAAACAGTTGCAACATGAGTGTTAGACGATAATCAAACACATGCAAAAAGTTGTGAAAGTTCAAACAAAAAAAAAACTTTCCTCAGAAACATTCTTAAATATGTGAAAAATTCCTATCATCACTCTATTGCATTATTACACCTTTATGAAGTTGAGACGTCTTCTTCATTAAGTGTCGATCAAAAAAGGGCCCTCTTCCATAAATTATGCCTACTACAAAAAGGCACACATTTAATATGACACCGTGCCTATTACGAAAAGGTACGAGTAATCTAAAGCAGTCTATATGCAAAACTCATAGGTAAAACTAAAACCTCGAAAAATGAAGCATGCAAAAGATTTAAAGAGTGAAACAGAAACTCAACGGAAAACAAAAGTCATACTAGCATTAATATATTAAACCGGCTAAGTAAAAACTAAGTATTAACTTATACTTAGTCGTATAGAATTTTTATACATTGAGGTTCCCCTAAGTTGTTATTGGGGACTTTAAAGAGATCCAAATTTAACCCCGATGGGACTGGGGGTAACCACCAATTGAGATAAAGAGAAAAGAAAAAAGAAAAGAAAGGGTGAACCAACTTCTTAAATTTCTTCAGGAGGGGGGTTGTCTTCACTGGCAGAAGGAGCGGGAGCAACTGAGGATGAAGAGGCATGAGCGGCTAGAATCTCACCATCAGGTGAAGAGAGGTTATGACCTTGTTGAGCCTTCTCCATGTCTTTCTTAGTTTTGACTATTTCAGCACTAAGGTCAAAACCCTCTTGACTCACTTCCATCAATGTGTCGAGGCGAGAATTCATATACGCCCAGCTCACATTGACAGCAGCCACCTCTTCCAAATCTTCATAATCTTGCTCCCACACTTGAAGCTCAGCTCTCAGCCCGTCCTTCTCTGCCTCCGCAACTTCATGAGCGGCCCTTAATGGAACAATCGACTCCACTAAAGCTTGAGCCTTCTCCATGGCTTCCTTAGTTTTAGCTATTTCGGCACTAAGGTCTAAACCCTCTTGACTCATTTCCGTCAATGTGTCAAGGCGATAATTCATATACGCCCAGCTCACATCAACAGCAGCCACCTCTTCAAGATCTTCATAATCTCTTGCCCATACTTGAAGCTCAGCTCTTAATCCGTCCTTCTCCGCTTCAGCAGCTTCATGGGCGGCCCTTAACGGTACAATCGACTCCTCCAGAGTTTGAACTTTATCTAAAGCATTACAAAGATCATCCTGAGTACGGGTGAGTGATTGCACGAGCTCGCCTGAATATTCCTCCTTCTGCCCCAGCAAGTTTTTTAAGTCTCTAATCTCCTCTGAGGCGCGGGATAGCTGCTCAGCAAATGAGGACTCCAGAATACTCTTGTCTTTATCAGCCTGACTGGAAGAAGCCTTCTCTACTGCCAGTTCTGCCGCCATGAGCCTCATCTGTCGCTTCAAGGTAATCCTTTCCTCTTCTAAGGCATCCATGTCAATCCTTAGGCTATCATATTGTGCTTTCCAATTATCAGCATCGGCCTGCAACTCTTTTATCTCCTGATCTGTATTTGAGATCCTCTTCATGAGCTCCATGCCTATAAGATTAATCTAGAAGAAATAAACCAATTAGATATGATAAGTTTCATATACAAAAATAAAAGAGGATAACATGCACCATACCTTCAAAGAGGTATGCACAACTTCATTGGCCCATGTAATAGCACTATGGCTGGCTAGCTTGGTTTTCTCAGTGGGACCTATCAAAGGCTTGAGCCACTTCAGGCTCACCCGTTTTCTTGAAAAGATTCCCCTCAGCTGGAATCTCTATTATCACCTGCCGCATCTCTATGGTGGAAGACCCTACTTCCCTAACGGAAGGCATGGAAGCAGGCAGAGATGAAGCAACAACAGGCACAAAGGGTTGAGGAATTAGAGAATCCACGGGCAAAGCAGCAGGCATGGAGGATTGAAGAGTTGAGGAAGCCACGGGCAAAGCAACAACATAAGCCGTAATAGCCAAAGGAGCAGATGAGACAGCTTCTCTTAAAGAAACAGGAAAAACAGCAGCCAAAGGGACATCATCAGGAGTAAGGTCAAAACCTCCATGGAGCAAGTAATCTACAGAATTATGAATGGGGGAATGTGAAACATCTTCGAAGGTAGAGGGATCAACCACAGACACGGAAGGCAAAGTCATGGGTGTAGACTCATCATCCGAAACCACCCGCCTTCTCCGTGGCATGCGCACCAAAGCACCCTCATCTTCTTCTTCTTCTACGGAACGGGACTCACCAATCTTCCTATTCGAGGAAGACGAACCAAAAATAATCTCTTGGCCTGGGCCAAAGACATCTTCGGGATAGATGAAGCAGACACCCCACGAGCAGAGAACCCTATCAAAAGGGAAAAAAGTTAAGCGGCAAAGAAAGAAGAGGCTCGAGTAAGGAAAGAAGCAAGAACAAAAGCTTCACTTACCGTGGGTCTTTACATGCCAACCGTACTTCCCAATGAAGTACTTCCAAGATCTCTATTCTAAAGGAGAAACGGACAACAATTTTTCTACCCAATCACGGATACCGGAGACATTCTCAACAGTACCCATGATTGCTGAGAGAAGAAGAAACAGATACATCATCTCAAGTCAGAACGAGGAAAAATAAATAGATGTGAGCTAAAGCATACTCAAGTGCACGATTCTAATTCTCAGGGAAGGGAAGATTTTCTTCACCCACTAAACCAACAGTGGGTACAACAACATACCGGAGGTACCAACCCCTATCCTTATCATCTCCAGGGGTTACTAGCACTCTTTTGCTCCTAGTAGTCAGAGTAAAACCCCCTTGACGAAACAAGGTAGGAGAGTAGAGATGAATAAGATGGTTGAAAGTGAAAGGAACTGAGGCTAAAGAAGCTAAACTCCTAAGACATGCGACAATTCGCCACACAAGCGGACCAACTTGTCCTAAGCAGATATTGAAGAAACAGCAGAATTCAATTATGACTGGATCAATGGGAGGTCTAAACCCTGGAGTAAAAGGGTATGTATAAACAAAAGAGTATCCCGTCTTGTAAGACATTATTCTTTGATTACTATTCGGAATGTAGACAGGGAAATCAGGCTTTTAAAAACACTCCCTACGAACAAGGAAAATTTGACCCTCAGTAATAAGGGTTGGATACCTTTCGACACTCTCAAGGGAAGAAGATTGGTCTATGAGAACTTGATTATCTCTAGCAAAGACAAACTCAGCAGGAACAATTTCATCAACTCCAGGTTCACAAAGGCGTTCACCTATACCTCTAGACAAAGACCGAGAAGCCCTAAACCTTGGAGAAACTAGAGACCTAGCGGAAGGAGGGAAAACTATCTGAGAAGAAGAGGAGCCTCTCGAAGGAGTGGATCCTAGACTCCTAAGTCTACCACCCCTCCAACTCCTAGTCAAAGCAGAATATAGCGTTAAATTTTCAATATCTATTACTCTCTGAGGTTGATTTGAAGAAGACATGTTTACAAAGGCAAGAAAAAAGTTCTTTATAAAATACAAAGTTAGAAAGTGGTTCGTGGAAACAAAGAAAAGAAGAAAGATATTTATACTTGAGGACAACCATCAAACATGGAAAAAAAAGAAAAATAATGATGAAAAGTCATAATTGAAGGTGTCACTTCAGGACTGACGCAGCCTCAAAAAGCCCTAAAAGGTGCCGAGTAAATGCAGAACCAATCCGAGAAGGACACATGGTATGAGCATTAAATGGAAGTGACAAACGATACAATGTTTCGAGGTAAAGTGGCGGCAAAATATTCCCGCCATAAATTAGTATCCACTTATCAAATATTAATCGATAAATATATGGTAAGTGGGGGGACTATCTGTATTGGTAAAAAAGAGTTTCACACGTAAGCCTACTCTTGACAACTTAGCCAGTTATGTGGACACAGGAGAACGTGACAGCTGGATGTGATTCTTTGAAGAGGTACGGAACAAAGAGGCACGATTCAATAAACCCTCGAGCTCATCAGCCACGGGAAACTCAACCTGATCAAGACATGGAAGAGACACGGTCAGAATGAATCTGGACAAAGCTACGGGCGGATTCAAGAACCCACAATTGATTACTCGTACGTTATGTAACCGTACCCTAATTACCGTTATCCTTTGTAACGCCCCATTAATGTCATAATTAGTCATTAATGGGCAAACATAGCAAGAGTTGCACGTTATATCAAGGAATCTCCTATATAAGGGAGGGGAATACAGCTTGTAAAGGCATCTGATTCTCGAATACAATCTACTTTGCTTTTCTATATTTCTGCTATATTGTCTATTACTCATTTTTCTCTATTTCCTTGATTATCAGTAACCCGTGTTTATCCTAGAAATAATTTTAGTCAAAGGATCTAATTATTTGGTTAAACAGGGGGTTCCAATCATTTTGTAATCATCATAGTCACGCATAACAAATCAATGTATAACATTCTCTCTCTTAAGCATTCTTACTCTCTAGTTCAATTCATACTTTCAATTATACTCTTAGTCGGTTCGAGGGCAATCTAACTCGAGGGCCAAGCTGCACTTTATATTGGTTTGCTTTATTCTACAGTTAATTTCTAACATCAATTCTCATATTTCTTAATTTGTGCCAAATGAAATCACATATCAATAAAACCACTTATAACTTTAATTATTATCCGATTTTAAGGTAAAGAAGTAGAATTAGTGAAAAGAGTATGTGAGATTGATTTGAAATTTTAGATTGGATATTTATAATGAACTTCCAGCTTTATATTTACTCAAACGTAGAGAAATTAATGTATAATGACTTAGACGAGCTATTTTATGTAAAATCAGGTTTAAAATCTAAAATGTTATATTGGATTGAGGAGCATAAGGTGAAACTCTTAAATACCTTGTGTCCATAATGTGGTTGAATATTTGGTAACGACTTCTTGTGATGATGGGACAAGAACCCAAAAGAGAACAATATTTTGAGAATTTTAGATGAGAAAGAATGTTTTGTGTTATTCCATCATTTTCATGTTTTGGTTTGGTGAGAAAAGGGAATTTATTCACATATGAGTTGCCAAGTTGGATCTTACATCTCGTGGAATACATTGCAACTAAAGCTGTAGGATCAAAGCCAAAAGGGACTATACACATTAAAACCAAAGTAATGTTAACTCTTGAGGGGTATTTAGGAGAATGATTCTTCAGAACAAGAAAATTACTTTTTTTTCTTTTTTTTTTTGAATAGAAAGAGTCAGAGTCCAACGAGATGGAAGTTCTTCTCTTCCTCTTAAATTTTAGTTGAGAGTGTTCCCTTCTGTAGCGATACATATATGAGTTTTTCTTCTTACGTGTCTCATCATAATCAAGGGATTTCACGTCAAATTGTGCGTCTCTTTTGCACATCTCACATCCAACTAAACTTTAAACAAAATACTAATGTTAAAATGATGAAATTATTTACTACCGTATTATGAAAGTATAATCTAGAGTTAGGGTGATTAGGACCCGTTTGGCCGTAGATTTTGTCAAAATAAATGTAGGTTTTATTTGGTAAATACATGTTTGGTCATAGATTTTGCTTATATTTTGACAAAATTCCAAATCTCAAAACCAGCTCAATAGCTAGTTTTGAGCCAAATATCACTATTACATTTTATAAAAATTGCCCCAAACTTTTATATTTTATAAAAGAGCCCACCATTTATTAATTTGTAACAATGATAGTTCGTCTTCTCACATCCAACTAAACTTTAAACAAAATATTAATGTTAAATTGCGTAATGACTTCCTGACCACTTAGACTTGTAGGGCTTTTGAAAGCCGATACACGAACTTTGGATTTTCTCATTTGAACACTCGAACTTGGCGGAATAAGTATAAATAAATACATACAGTAGTATGTGTATCAATTGCGCTTACATGTACAACACGTCATATACTAGACTACTTATTACTTGACACGTATTATTTGTGAGTCCTATTCTTAAATACTAAATAAGCAAAAAAGAAGTTACAAAATTAAAAAAAGAAGAAAGAGGAAGAAAAATAGACTTGTCATCTCCATTCACCCACCTCTCCCATCTTCTCCATTCACCCACCCCCATTCCTTTCCTTATTTTTTTTTTTTTTTTTTTCTTTTCTTCAGTTTCTTTCCCCCTCTTATTTCTAAATCAAATTTACAACAACATTGTGCTCATGATTAGAATACAAAAATAAATTTAATTTTGAAATTTCAAAAGAAATCAATAGGAATCCATGGTTTTGAAACAATGGAGGTCGCCCAATACTATAGTGAGCCGGCTAACTAAAATGGAGAAACAAAAAACGGTGGCAGTGGAATAGAAATTAGAACGGCGAGGAGCCAAATCTAAAACACGTCTAAACTTAAAAATATGAGAATTGAATATACATACGAAACATGTATAGTTCTCCACTTCCGTTTTTCCCTTCTTTTCTTAATAACCCAACTTCACTTTGTTTATTTTCATCTGATATTTTCAAAAAGTTAGAAAAGGAGACAAAGATCAAGGCATAAAGAGAGTGAGTGATCGTTTTTACCCCACTGTGTTTGACTCCAGTAAGATAAATCAACGGTTCCCGTTAAATCATACATCTCATGCTCCCCATCTCCACCACCACCTCCACTTTGCCAATCCAGTGGAGCGATTTCACTGTTGTTTACCTTGTTCTGCTGTAACCCACACTCGACTCGGCCCGTTTGATTCATGAAATTTGTATCCATTTGTTCCATCTTCAAGTCATTAACCGGCTGATCTGTTCCCACCATCTTCGACGGTTGATTCCACTGTTCATATGAGTTCAGAGTGTGGGTTGTGGGAGGGGGGGGGAGGGGAAGGAGGTGAAATGGAGCCTGATTTATTTTATATATTTATTTATAGCTTTTTTTAAATCAAAACTATTGTAGTCATGCGCGTAATTTTCGTGACTTGCACCCACCTTGTCCACATCATCTCTGTCACTGTCACATGTGTATGGTCAACGGTCAAATAAGTTTGTTAGTTACTGTATATGTGAGTTTGAGTGTATAAATGGGAATAACATAAGTTTGTATATCGATTTTAAAATCCGGTACAAGTTTAAGTGGCCACGAGGCCATTTCGCCATGTTAAAATGATGAAATTATTTACTACCATATTATGAAAAGGACCCGTTTGACCATAGATTTTGCTAAAATAAATATAGGTTTTATTTGGAAAACACATATTTGGCCATAGATTTTTCTTATATCTTGGCAAAATTCAAAATCCCAAAACCAGCTCAATAGCTGGTTTTGAGCCAAAATATCACAATTACATTTTATAAAAATTTCCCCAAACTTTTGTATTTTATAAAAGTGCCCACCAATTTATTATTTTGTAACAATGATGCTTCGTCTTCTTGGTCATCTGATAGTGTATCATGTAGTTCATTATAAACATGGTAATTTTGTACCAAATTTATTTATGTTCAGGACTATGGTTTGCGATAGTATAATGAATGTTTTTAATACCGGTATTGTTGGATATTTGTGATAGTCTTTAGAATTTATGGATATAAGTCATATTTCATGTGTTTCCAAACATATTTTTATTTTCAAATCAAACTTCATCTAAATTAAAAATTTTAAAATAAATTTAAAAATTTATGGCAAATCGATAGCTAGAGATTTATAGTAAACGCGAATTTCGACCCCAAAACGCCATTATAAGTGCCGTCAATAATGAGAAAGCACCTTGTGTACGAACTTTTACTCTTCCTTGCTTTTTTTTCCTATAAAGGCAAATCTATAGTGCAACTTTTGAGTTCACGAAATCAAGTAGTTTTTGTCTTGATCTTATTTTTATATTAAGAAATTTATTAAATATATGTAAATATTTAATTATAAACTCAATTATTATGATAAATTTAATTTGAGATTGTTTTAAAAATTCAAAAATTTTAAACCTTAAATCCGTCTCGACTCCGTATTTTTGTGTCATTTGTTGTACTCTGATTTTAATCAAAATTTAGTAGCCCAAAGTCAAATTTAAGAGTGGCGTATTTGACTCAATATATGGATGGAATTGGAATGGGGTGCCCCCTCGTTTAAATCAAAGGTGTAAGGATTTGGCCCTTGTTAGAATAGGGAAGTACCCTTTCGTTTACGTTGTTGGCTCTTCGAAATTATATATACTCCTGCATCCGTGCTTTTTGGTTAATTAAAATAAGAGTGGAAGATATATAAAAGTGGATTTTAAAAGTAGAGACAATGAATTTGGCTTTTCGAAACACATTTCTTAGAATACATGCACGTGGGTAGGGGTGTATATGGATCGGATTGATTCGATTTTGATAAAAATTAAACCAAATTAATTATATCGGTTTGAATTAATTCAGTTTTATCGGGTTTTTCGAGTTTTCGGATTTGTTTGTTACATAAATATTATTCGAATCTTACTCTGTTAAAGTTATAGATAAAGTTTTAATAAGTGAATATATGTTTAATAAATATTGAAAAAATTGACAAACATATGATCTATTAAAATATTCCAATGGGAGAATTTTGTTAGTACCACATGATAGTTATTTTCTTAGTCACCTATCAATAATTTTTGTCAATGTACGCTTTCAAGGTTAATACATGAGAGGATCCCAAATATTTTTATATTTCTTAAAGAAAATTCAATATAAAGTCTTAAAAATATATATAAAAATATTATATATTTATATATCGATTTGGTTCGGATTTTTTATTCAATACCAAACCAAGTCAAACCAAACTTAGTCAGATTTTTTAATCAATTTGGTTTGATTTTTCGATTTGATACAGTTGTCCGATTCGATTTGAACACCCTTACACGTGAGTCTCAGACTTCAATTTTATTATTGAACAATGAAAAGAACTGGGCGAAAATTCTAAAATTAAAGAAAAAGATCTCTTTGAAGAAAAGAGCACACATGGTTTTGGGATAGGGCCAAAATTAAAATTAGGATAGTTAATTCGCGACAGGAGTAATCTTTATGATTTCTTAGAACAATGAATTAAAGGAGAAGAAAATAAATTTTATAGTTAACGCTACCAATTGATTTCTCCGTTGCATTCCATCATTAAAACAGTGGAAAGCATAATAGTTTAGGGTACCTATTGTATGGGTGGTTGTTACCTATTGTATCGTATCGTATTATTATTTTAAATATGATGTTTGGTTTGATTAATACCTAAATTTTATTTTATTGTATTAAATCCATCGTTATGTAACGATAAAATGTGTCACTTTATGTAACGAACGATTTGGTGTGGTGGCGTCGTTATCTTGTCTTTTTCTCTCAATCTCACCCTTCATTACTATTAAATAATTTTATTTTATCATTTCTCCGACCGTTCTATATACCGTATCATAATTTTTCGTTATAATATTGCAAGTTTATTCATCATATTGCTGGTATGTGATATCATAAAATGACGGCAAACGACACAATCTATCCAAACATTATATTCATCAAACGATACAGAACAATACAATACAATACAATACAATACGATACGATAAGATTCATTACGAAACGATATGTAACAACCATCCAAAAAAATTGTTACCAAGAAAACGTTCTCCAATAAACATGAAAATTTTAAAATATAATTTCTCTCACTTTTTTTTTTTTGGTAACTAACATATTTTATTAATCACGAAGCAAACAAAACAGCTAAAACTATAAATCACATTCCTAAATGTTATCTAATACATCGACCATATTGATTTGGTTTTATCAAAATCAAACTAAATCAATCACATCGGTTTAGGTATGTATGATTTTATCGGGTTTTTTGAGTTTTCGATTTTTTTTGTTACATGAATATTATTTGGGTCTTATTTTGTTAAAATTTTTATAAGTGATATGTTTAGTAAAAATTAAAAAACTTAATAAACATATGATCTATTAAAATATTTTTATGGGAGAATTTTCTTAGTAATACATAGTAATTATTTTTGTCGTCTCACAATAAATTTTTCCTTGATGTACACTTTCAAAGTTAACCGAATTTAATAATTAAAAATAAAAATTAATTTTTGAACAATATATACGATTTAATAGATCTTGACATATGAATATGAAAGAAAAAAGAAATTGACACATTTTAATTATATTTGATAAGAAAATAATCATACAATCTATTATTTAAAGTTAATAGAGATAGAGTACTTGAAATAGATGATCTCTAGACTCAGGATATTGTAGACTTAAAGGGCAACATCTATCTACAGCCAGTCCCCATTTATGAGGTTTAAACCACCTACTAATTTACAAGTACAAACCTTATCCCAGGAAACCAAAAGTAGACAGACGTTTTCCCATGTTTGCCTGCAGGCCTAATACATCAAAGAAATGGATAAAGCATTTTTGCAGTGCTGCTACTGAAGTCCAATCTCATATATGCTGATTCAAACATATATTTGCGAACGCTATTTGATATAAAAATATATAATATTTGGTATTCTTTTATCATAGTTATTATTAATTTCATAATTAATTTAATAAGATCCTTGATTAAATTTTGAGACTTGTCATCGTGATGGAGATCATGATAATGAGAGTGACCTTTCTTATAATTTAATCTAAATTTGTTCTTGGTCATATGATTATTAATTTGGATATTAGTAATCCGGTTAGATCAATATTTATGTGATCGTCTTTATTGAATAAAGATTAGCTGATCTCATTAACTAAATCACATAGATAGATGATGCATATAGAGATATGATCATTGAGCCGACCCATTAGATAAACCTAATGGTTAGAATTACCATAAACTGTCAACTGGATATTTTCTTGAAAATGTGATGTAAGAGTTTCCTTTGACCTGAGATCGTCGTACTAATTGACAAGCTATTTATTGTGCTTTGATACTAAACACCTATGGTCCTAGGCGCGATAGTTGAAAGGATATTGGGTATGATTAAATGCTTGTCCAATTAGTGATTAATCAAGATGCAATCTGTCAACTCTTGATAATGAGTTTAAGCTCCATGTTGTCATGAATTATAAACGACCAAACTAAGACTTTGACAACGGCGATTGAATGAAAGAAGAAAAGATTTTTTTAGGTCATTCAATGGTCGATTAAATTTGACATGAACACATATTTAGTATTTATTTATATATGGCATGTATATAAATATTAATAAAGACTACTTGTTAAGTCCAATTAGAATTGAAGTAACGAAGAAAGTCCTATAGGACGTCACCACTTGTCACGACCCGATTTCGGAGTCGTGATGGCATCTGTCGTGGAACCAAGCAAGCCGCCCTTTTTATCTAAGCTAAATTCAATTTCCAGTAAAAATGCGATTTTTAGACGAATTTATTGATAATACTAAGAGTCTGAAGTTTAAAAATAAAATTTGAAACAAAATTAAAATTTCTAACCTCGAATCCGGTGTCACTCAGTCATGAGCTACTATAACATAAAGTAAAGAAAAGGAGAAATGTACAACATTGCCTCAAATTAAAAAACAACAGGTAGAATAAGAAAGAGAAGACGAGGTCGCGATCGCCAGCTGCTACCTCGACAACTCCAATGAAAACTCTGACAGCTGCTCAATATCCACTACCGGGTCCCGGTGTACCTGGATCTGCACACACGGTGCAGGGGGTAACGTGAGTACACCAACTCAGAAGTAACGAACCCAAACTATAGGCTGAGAGGTAGTGACGGACTAAACCTCAATAATTAAATCATCAACATACAAAATTTAGGCATGTTCACAGTTTATCAGAAAATAACAACAAAATATGCTAGATATACCTCCATACGTTCTACATGCTAACATGTCACAGTGAAAATGCACATAGTGCTCAAAACTCTCCCACAGAAGTCCACTCAGTACTATATATGGCTCTCAGGCCTAAAGAAGTTTCGTTCCGGAATATGCATAAACACCAGTGACCGTAGTCACTCCGTACTGAGGAAAAAGGTCAGTCCATCCCCCACGGAGAAGATTCATCTCCAGAATACCACACTTGGACAAAATCTATGTCCAGGGAAGATCCATCCCTCACATAACATCAGCTTCGGACAAGATCCATGCCTAGGGAAGATCCATCCCTCACATAACACCAGCTTCGGACAAGATCCATGCCCAGGGAAAATCCATCCCTCAACATCAATGCGCTCACTGGGGGTGTAAAGACTCCGGAGGGGCCCTAGTGGCCCAAGTGCCATATCAAGCCAACGAAGGCATGATTTAAATATCGCTGCGGTGTGCAGTACGTTCTCATAAATGTCTCAATAACAGGCTCTCGGCCTCACTCAGTCATTAACTCACGTGGATCACAGATGCCTCCATTAGCCCGAAACAATGATAAGTATGCATATAATTAACAATACTGAGACTGAGATACGAAGTGATATGCTATAACAGGACTGAGTATATGGAATCAAATAATCACAAAATGAGACAGTAATATACGACCACTCGGGTCTCAGCATTTTCGTGAAGCGTAGCATTTATACTTAACATGATTTCTAACAGGTTCACTATTACCACATTAATAGAAGCACATATATCATCGGGGAATAATCACTAAACGGTGCCCTGGGATGATCCAGGCCACAAATACTCGGTGCACGCCCGTCACTTGGCATGTGCGTCACCCCAACAATAGTCATAAATCATTTAGCTTGGAGTTTCGAATCCTCAGAACCAACTTTGGAAACGTTAATTACCTCAAAACCGGCTAAAATACTATTCCGAAGTGCCTTTGCCTCTAAATTCGGCCTCTGAGTGCTCCAAATCGATCAAGTTCAGATTTTTATCATCAAAGTATGCTTAAGGAATGAATTCCAATTGAAAAGTACCAAATTTAGCTCAAAAACCAAAATTAGCCAAAACCCGACCCCCCAGACCGCGTATCGAAACTCAAAAAGTTTTATACCAAAATGTTCTTCATCATCTCACGAGTCCGTACATATAAAGAACGCTAAAATCGGAGTTCGTTTGACCCCTCAAATCGACCCCTAAAGGTCTCATAATCTAAAGCCCTAACTCCACCTTTTTCTACTGATTTTCATGAATTTAACACTGATATTATGTTTCTTAATCACCTATAATCGAGTCTTAGGGTTTACCTCCACGAAGAACACTAATTTCCCCTCTTCAAAATCGCCTCCAAGCTCTTTTCCCGTTAAAAATGGTGTTAAAAGGTCTAATGGTCGCGGAGGGTTTTAATTTATACTTTCTGACCAGGGGTTCCGCACCTGCGGCCTTATTAGAGTACCTGCGGACCTACACCTGCGGTCCCAGGTGCGCACCTGCGCATATGACTTAAATCCTCGATTTCCGCACCTGCAGTTGCTTCTTCACACCTGCGCTTCCGCAGGTACGACCACTCGTCCGCACCTGCGACCCCTTCACGAATAGCCAAATTCGCACCTGCGCAAGGTCTTCGCACCTGCGGACCTCGCGCCTGCGGTCCTCCTTCCGCAGGTGCGACCACACCAGCAGTGGTGCACCAGTAGCAGATTTGCTGCACATTTCTAACTCCAATCTTCCCGTTAACCCTCCGAAATCAATCCCGAGCTCCTCGAGACCCCAACCAAATATACCAACATATCATATATGATCATTCAAACTTAGCTGCACTCTCAAAACACTAAAAATAACATCAAAACACCAAAATCACATCGGATTCAAGCCTAAGAACTTTGAAATTTCTAAAATCCACCAACGATGCCGAAACTATCCAAAACAACTCCGATCGACTTGAAATTTTGCAGACATATACAAAATGACATTACGAACCTGTTCCAATTGTCGGAATTCCATTCCGACCCAGATGTCCCAATTTCCACTGCCGACCGGAAAATACCGAAACTAACTTTCGCCAATTAAAGCCTAATTCTACACCAGTCCTCACAAAAATATTTCGAACATACTCCTAAGTCTCAAATCACCTAACGAAGCTATGCGAGCCATAAAATCTGCCTTCCGAGGTCGTTTATCAATAAGTCAACTCTCAGTTGACTTTTTCAACTCTAAGGCTATTTTTAATGACTAAGTGACTAAATTCTCATTATAATTATTCCAATTCCGAGCCTACCAGCTCTAACACATCAAAAACAGTTTAACCAAGCTATGATGAGGCAATAACAGTAAATATAAATGCAGATTCTACGTAACGACCGACTGAGTCGTTACACCACTTTCTTAGTTATATGGAATGGGATTGAAATTTTTCTTATTGAAAATTATGGAAAGAAAAGTCCAATTCCATATTTGGTTACGTCACGTATTTATTTTTTCCCAAACCAAATAGGAAAGAGTTGGCAACTGATCTATGGCGATAGAAAAGTGAGGTGGCACCTCTTTTAATCCAAGAAACATATTTTTTTTTCTTCTTTCTTTATGTTTTTCATCATTTTTTAATTTATTTTATATTAAGAAATCTATCTAAAATAACTCACACCTTTTTATATTTATAACCTATATTTTTAATAATCTCAATAACTCCACTTTCTTATTCATAACCTCTAAATATTTAATGTGTAAGTTTATGACTATTTATTATATGTTCCTCCATATGTACCTATATAAGGATGATCACGCCCAACTATGCCTTATAAAAAGGACTAAGCGGACACTACAAAAATAATCTGGTTCAAGAGTCCATAGTCGAATCCCACAGGGAACTAACCTATTTGCTACAACTTTTAGTATCGCTAATGATAAACTCAGATAATTTTCAGAGTTTAAGATTTTATTTGATAATTAACAGAAAATTATTTAGCTAAGTAAAAATGACAATAAAAACTATCAATAAGCAAGAATGAAGTTGAATTCAAGGGTAAAAGGATCTAGGGTTATTGACTTCCCCAATTGTCAGATTAATTCCTGATACGTTAGCTATAATCTTGCTGTAACACTCTATAAAAATGATTAGCTCTTGTTTATCGTGATTATCTCTCAATCAATTTCGATAATTTACTAGAAGCATTCTCTCGAACTACTCTAGTTGACAATTTGTACAACTCATAAATATCACACCAAAGCTTCGTTATGTCTAATCTCGCTTTTAAATTCAAGTAATTAATCTCTTAGCTTACTCGAAAGTGGAGTTGTTCAACAACAATCTAATCAAGTGTTCTTTCTCAAGCAACATGAAATAACTAGACACTATTAATCAAGGGCCATTTCAATTCATCACAAGAAACACATAGTTAAACAATTATAGAGTAAAAATGTCTCAATTATATCAAAACATAATCAATACTTCATACAACAATTTGTTCCATCAACCCTAGATGATGGGTTTAGCTACTCATACTGCTAAGCAAGATTACAATATTAAAAGTCATAACCAACGATGGAATTAAGAAGAAGAAGATGATGAAAAACTCGTGGGAGAATTTTCCGTCTTGCTCCTCTTGTATTCTTGCCTCCAATGTTCTTCTAAAAATAGAGATACCCCCTTTTTGGGAGAGCTGGGATTTATATATGTCAAGGTTAGTCGCCTCTCTAATTACAAAATTGGCCTTGGACGATTTTTCTCGGAAGCACGTGTGCGGGCGCGCATCGACCGCGCACTTTGGCCAGTATTCTGCCTGATATGCGCGGCCGCGCATAGACCACGCACCTGGAGGATTTTCTGAAACCTTTTACTTTCTTCTTTTTTTAAAGCGCGCTACCTTCTGATTGGCCTTCAATGCTCCATATTAGCTCCAAAACACTCTTCAACGTCCTCATAACCCGGAATTGCTCTTGCAAGGCATAAAATTCTCAATTAGAGCAATTTGTTATCATTTAATATTCAAACATCAATAAAGTACGGCAAAGTTAGAGTGCAAATAGTAGCTAAACTACATAATTATAGCCTACTACCAAAGGACTTCTATGTTTTGAACAAATATGATTGACACTAACTTTATATTTTGCTTATAATATTTCAGCTATCTCTATGTCAAAAGTTGTAGTGGAAAAGAAATATTATACTAAGATATGATATAATTTCTATTCTTTATTTTTTGTTTAAGGTAAATGCACGAAGATATTCCATGCATGTGTGAATCTTAAGAAGAACGTTTAAGAGGAAGTGTCAAATAGTGAAGGTGAAGATCGAGGTAAAGCGTATTTCACAATTCTCATTAATGGTCTTTGATTTTATCATATTTAGGTTTATGTTGTATAAGATGAAGTAGTGGTTTTTTCAAATAATATATACATAGATATTTTGACATCTGTTTTTTGTTGTATATATTTGTACTCTACAATTGCAATAACTTTAAGCAGTGATTTTATCTAATGTCGAAGTGAGATTCTAATGTGTTTTTCTTTTCCTGTTATACATAGATTTGTCATTTTTATAATATATTTTTTCTATATCTTCTAAATTCTTTTACCTCTATTTCTTTTCTTCGATGGAGTTTTTTGAATTAGGCATTAATCTATGACATTGGCAATTTTTAGATAGCTTTAAGTTAACAAATAATGTAATCTAATTAATTAAGAAATCACACGTAATAATAGGTTATTACCAAAAATTTAGTACTGTGAAAGGGGCAGGCTTTTAGTAGTTTAAAATCACTAGACAACGAGTTATTAACTTTATGAAATAAAGTATTTTTTATTTTCGAGTTATACTATCGATGATTGAAAACTTAGCGAAGTTCATAATCAACTTGCAAACAATACTCATTATTCTAATGCTAGGATTTACAAAGAATTAATATTTATTCTTATCTTATTAAGTGTGTTATTGAAAGATTTTTTATTAAAAAAATTAATTGTTCATGTGAATGCTTGGTGAATTTTATTCTTTAAATTGTGGCATTATCTCTAATTTAATATTACAGTTACTCAATTAAATATATCACATAAAATCATGCTTTAACTACCAGAATAATACAATAAATTAATGGAATAATTTTCTTAACATATGTTGCAAAGTAAGAGGAGAAGGTTTTCCTAATGATCATTTGTCAAAAAGTATATATTTTTTCTCCTAGAAATTTTCAGCTTCTCAATATACAACTAACAATAACTTAATTTATTTTATTTGTGTAATTGGTAACTTTAAGAATCTATGCAACTTTTATTTTTATTTTAGGTTTTATTTTTCTTGGTCTTGGACTTTCTTAATTAGATAAAACTTAAGTAATATTCACTGATAATATACAATTAACTATACATCACGTTGATTATTTGCTACAAATAAACTAAATTTTATGAAATAAACCAAATATATTTTTTTTATTGGAGACTTTCTTTCTCATAAAAAGATGGATAATATCTATATTTGTTATTAACTCGACAAATTATTTTTTAAAATTTTATTGATATTTCTTAAACCCCGCGAGCGCGGGTAAATTTACTAGTATATGTATAAAGATCACATTAAATAACGTGATAAGGTACTTCTTTTTGGAGAACCATAACGAGAGATATTTTTTACAAAGTAAATTACTCTCTTTGTCACGTAGTTGTCTGAAAGGGTTGGCCCAAGAAATTGAATGATTTTGAAGATTGACAAAGGAACTTAAAGTTGAACCAGGTCCATCACTGGAGACATAGACACATGCAGAGTTAAAGGCACGTGGGGTGCACATGCAGGAGATAAACAAAATATGCGAATTAAAGAGATATCTCCTGATCGAAAAGATTGCAAGATAATAAGGAGAAAGACTCCTTATCCAGTAAGAACAGAATCAAAGATAAGGAAGAATTCGAGGAGTTGAGATTAACTAGAACTCTTCCACCAAGGAAGAGTAGCATTAGAACTCCAGTAAATCTCTCGTCTACTAATCCTATATATTGCAAATTGTTCTTATTGTACAGACACGCACAAAAGCAGAAGTTAAGCAAGAATTGAGAGCAATTAGCAAGGCAAATTTTGCAAGCAGTTCGTGTGAGACTTAAGTGAGCGACTCTAAAGCTACTTGGACCAGCTAGAAGAACCAGTTCCAACTGTTGTCTTTTAGTCTAGTTTAATTACTTGTAGTAGGTGATTTCAACTTGTACCTTTCAGCTTTATCTAGAAGCGTCTGTAATAGGTACTGTGTGTTTCAAGTTATAGTTAACTTGAAGTTTGTCGCAATTAGCTAGAGGCTAGTTTGCCACAAAGGTATTAGAGTTAATCCTAGGTTTACAAAGAGTTTTTATAAATGCTGTTTTTGGCTCAGTGATTTTAGTGGAGTGTTTGGGAAAATCCTACTGAAAAGTAGGTCGTGATTTTTCACCTTTTGAGCCAGGTATTAGCCACGTAAAATCCTTGTGTTCTTTATTTTCTGTATTTATTATTCCGCAAATAGTATAGGTTAGAACACATAGAAGAACCTGGTCCTTCTATAACTAGTGCACGCAAAAATCGGACACCACACAAATCACCCCCCTCTTGTGTGGTATTAACGTTTTAAAACATCAATTGGTATCAGAACGGGTTATCCTTGAAGAGGCTAACACCTTAGGAAAAGATCAAGATGAGTGTACCACCTGGGAACTGGGAATGACAATCAACCGCTAGGCCTCCACTCTTCAATGGGCAGTACTACTCCTGGTGGAAGAACAGGATGAGATATCATATAATTGGTGAAGACTATGAGCTATGGGACATAGTTACTGATGATCCTATGGCCACCATGAAGAAGAATGTTGAAGGAGTAGACGTGCCAAAGACAAGAGCTGACTGCACTGTTGAGGATTTGAGAAAGTGGGAAAAGAATGCTAAGGCCAAGAAGTGGCTTGTGTGTGGACTCGGTCCAGATGAGTACAGTAGACTTCAAAGCTGCACTACTGCCAAAGAAATTTGGGACACTTTGCAAGTGGCTCATGAAGGAATTGCTCAAGTGAAGAGATCCAGAGGTACTCTACTATATTCTCAATATGAGAATTTCTCTATGAAGGAAGGAGAGACCATTCAAAAGATTTACACTAGGTTCACTACATTGACTAATGAACTGAAATCTCTTGGAAGGACTTTTCTTGAGGAATACAAGGTTGAGAAGATTTTGACAAGTGTTCTTCCATTATCTTTGGAGAGCAAGATCACTGCAATTCAAGAATCCAAGAACATTGCAACTCTCAAACTGGATGAGCTAACTAGAAATCTTACTGCTTATGAACTTAGAAGGCAGACAATGAAGATGGATGTTCCCAAGAAGGAAATGAGTCTGGCATTGAGAATCACTTAAGGAGCAGATCTAGAGAAGATGAAAGGGCTATGGTCACCAAGGATTTCAAGAAATATCTTATGAGAGGAAAGGGCTTCGCAAGAGGTGGAAACTACAACAAGGCAAGGGTACCAGAAAAATCAACTAATGGGGGCTGGTACAAATGTGGGAAGACTGATCATCACATCAAAAACTGCCCTCAGTGGGAAGTTTAATGGAAAAAGGAAAGGTATGAACGAAGGAAGAAGAAGGAACAGGTTCATCCCAAGAAAAACAAAGTATCAATAAAGGCTATGGTCGCTGCTTGGGGAGAAAGTTCAGATGAGGAGTCAGATGATGAAGATGAAGATGAACAAGCACTTATGGCAATTGGTGAATCAGATGAGGAATCTGAGGTAAGTATATTCCATCTCAAAGAAAAGATTAAATTCTTGTCCAAAGAAAAACTCTCTGAATTACTGCTAGACTTTATTGATGAATCTGAAGTAATTAATAAGGAAAAGGAATAGCTGTCTAAGGAGTGTGTAATTTTAAAAGCAAAGTGTAAAAACCTAGAACTTAGAGTAAGTGAGACTATAAGTGAAAACACTGCTCTGAAGAACCAGGTTCATCCACTTGAGACAAATGTCCTAGAGTTAAAATCTAAAAATCTAAAACTGAAACTAGGAACCAGTAAGAAGATAGTTGACAACTCTCAACTCACCTTAGAAGAAAATGTAGGTAAAATAAAAAATGAGTTGTATAGGAAGGATGAACAGATAAGAATGTTGAGGGAGGAACTTGGTGAGGTCAAGCATGAACTAGACAGAACTTGTAAATGGAATAGATCCTCCGATGCTTTGACATGGCTACAGGAACATCATAGAAGCAATAAGAGAGGACTTGGCTTTGGGAATTAGCTGACAAAATGGGATCCTAAAATCAAGTACCTCACCTTTCCTGAGAACAAAATTTGTACCCACTGTGGTAAGACTGATCAGTACAAAAGTGAATGCAATGCAAAAGAGTAGGCCAATCGAAAGAATAAAAGTTTTGTTCGAGGGAAGAATTGTTTACCAAATTGGGATAAAAAGGAGTTCAATTCATCCTTTTGCTTATAGAAAGGGACCCAAACTAGTTTGGGTTCCTAAGACTAACCCCTGATTTTCTTTTGTAGGTTCAAGTGAAAGGAGGTAGCCAAATATGGTACATGGATAATGGCTGCTCAAAACACATGACTGGTAACAAGGACCAGTTCCTTTCACTTGAGGACCTCAGAGGAGGAAATGTCTCATTTGGAAATGGAAAGAAAGGTGAAATCATTGGGATTGGTAAGGTAGGTAAGGTTGACACTCGTTCCATTGAGAATGTCTACCTAATATATGGCTTGAAATATAGCCTAATCAGTGTGTCACAACTGTGTGACATAGGTAACTTGGTAGCATTCACCTCTACAAAATGTTTTGTAATAAATCTTATCACTGACAAGATTGTTTTGCAGGGAAAAAGAGTAAACAATATATACATCATAGATCTGTCCACACTTTCAGAAAATGAATTAACATGTTTAAGTGTGCTGGACAGTGATCCCCTCCTTTGGCATATGAGACTTGGACATGCAAGTCTGAGTAAACTTAACAAACTAGTCTCTAAGGACTTAATAATAGGTCTGCCTAACATTAAGTTCAAGGAAGACAAAGTTTGTGAGGCTTGTGCAAGGGGGAAGAAGGTAAGATCCTCTTTCANTAGTGATAGGTCTGCCTAACATTAAGTTCAAGGAAGACAAAGTTTGTGAGGCTTGTGCAAGGGGGAAGAAGGTAAGATCCTCTTTCAAAAGCAAGAAACTGGTAAGTACCACCAGATCGATGGAACTGGTCCATATGGATCTTTGTGGTCCTATGAGAACCTTAAGCAGAGGTGGTAAGAGATATGTGATGGTGCTTGTTGATGACTATTCTAGATTTACCTGGACATTGTTTCTAACATCCAAAGATGAGGCATTCGACATGTTTACTTCCTTTGTTAGAAAAATTCAAAAAAAATTAGGAAATCAACTTGCATCAATTAGGTCTGATCATGGCACTGAATTTGAAAATGCTAAGTTTGCTGAATTTTGTGATGAGCATGGCATAGATCACAACTTTTCTGCTCTTAGAACTCCATTAACAAAATGGAGTAGTTGAAAGAAAGAATAGGACACTTGAAGATATGTCTAGGACTATGCTTCTTTCTAGTAAACTACCTCATAGCTTCTGGGCAGAAGCTATTAATACTGCATGCTATATCATAAACAGGTGCATGACTAGACCACTTGTAGAGAAGACTCCCTATGAGTTACTTAAAGGGATAAAGCCAAATATATCCCACCTTAGGGCTTTTGGTTGCAAGTGCTTTGTGCACAACAATGGTAAAGACTCCCTAGGTAAGTTTGATCCTAGAAGTGATGGGGGGTGTTTTCTTCGGATATTCTTCACATAGTAAGGCCTATAAAGTCTATAACAAAAGAACTATGTGTGTTGAAGAAAGTGTTCATGTAGTTTTTGATGAAACTAACATTCTTCTGAGAGACAGGAACAAGAGGATGAAGAAATTGGACTGGTCAGAAACTCAGTCCAAACTGGAGCAACACTGGAGGAAGGAACAAGTGATGGAACAGGTTCATCCCTCCCTGGCAACATGACAGGGAGAACTGAACAAATTAACTTCCAAACCTCATTGGAACCTGAACCTGATCCTGTTCCACAGAAACAAGGCACTGAGGGAACTTCAAGGAGTAACCAATTGGTTGTAAAACCATACAGATATCAAAGTTCTCACCCTATTGAGAACATTATCACTGATCCAACCTCTGGAATCAAAACCAGATCCTCTTTGAAAAATATGTGTGCTTTTGATGCTTTCCTATCTCTTATTGAACCTAAAAATGTGTTGAGGCTTTGCAGGATGCAGACTGGGTGAACGCAATGCAAGATGAACTCAACCAATTTGAAAGAAGTCAAGTCTGGCATCTAGTACCAAGACCCCTGAATAGATCAGTAATTGGCATAAAATGGGTCTTCAGAAACAAACTTGATGAAGATGGAATAGTTACAAGAAACAAGGCAAGATTGTTGGTTCAAGGATACAATCAGGAAGAAGGCATAAACTATGATGAAACCTTTGCTCCAGTGGCAAGGGTGGAAGCAATAAGACTCCTCATAGCCTTTGCTACTTACATGGAATTCACCCTTCACCAGATGGATGTCAAGAGTGCCTTCCTAAATGGCTATCTAAAGGAAGAGGTGTTTGTCAAGCAACCTCCAGGGTTTGAGAAAAAGGAGAATCCTGATCATGTGTACAAACTTGACAAAACACTATATGGTCTCAAGCAAGCTCCCAGAGCATGGTATGAAAGGTTATCAAAATTCTTGCTTGAGCATGACTACAAGAGAGGTAAAATTGATAGTACTTTATTCTCAAAGGAAAAAGGTAAAGATCTCTTGGTAGTTCAAATATATGTAGATGACATAATCTTTGGAGCAACCACTGAAAAGCTAAGTAAAGAATTTGCTAAACTAATGGGGAGTGAATTTAAAATGAGCATGATGGGTGAGCTTAATTTCTTTTTAGGCTTACAAATTAAACAAAATTCAAATGGAACTATGATCCATCAAAAAAGTATGTGAAAGAGTTGCTTAAAAGGTTTAAAATGGAAGATTCCAAAGAAATTGACACTCTTATTGCAACAGCCACTAAACTAGATGTAGATGATCCTGGTTCATCTGTTGATCAAAAGTTGTATAGGGGAATTATTGGTTTACTGCTGTATCTCACTGCTAGTAGACCTGACATTATTTTTAGTGTAGGACTTTGTGCAAGATTTTAGGAGAATCCAAAAGAATCCCACCTAACTGCAGTAAAGAGAATCTTAACATACTTAAAAGGCACCACTGATCTATGTCTTTGGTATCCAAAAGGTAGTAACTTTAATCTTGTGGGATATGGTGATGATGATTATGCATGTTTTTTAGTGGATAGAAAGAGCACCTCAGGTATGGCTTTCTGGACTCATGCCTTGTGTCTTGGGCCACTAAAAAGCAGAATTTTGTAGCTCTATCCACTGCTGAGGTTGAGTATGTGGCTGCAGCTTCATGTTGTGCTCAATTATTGTGGATTAAACAGCAACTGCTAGATTTTGAAATCGATGTTAGATGCATCCCTATCTTTTGTGATAACACCAGTGCTATAAGTATGACAAAGAACCCCGTTCATCATAAAAGGACTAAGCACATAGATGTTAGACATCATTTTTTAAGGGATAATTATGAGAAAGGATTGATCTCTATTGAATTTTGTGCTACTGATAAACAGATTGCTGACATATTTACAAAGGCACTAACTAGAGAGCATTTTGAAAGGAACAGGTTAGAGTTAGCGATGATTAAGATCACCTAATTGAACCAGTTCATAATGTACATGAAAAAAAAAGGGAAAAAAATTTGCTAGAAATTCTGAAATTTGTGAAAATAATCAGATTAATCGTTGCTCAGTCTCATGCTGTAAATAGCATACTCTCTTGCCATGTTTTGAAATGACTCATTGGTTACTAATGATATTTTTCTCTATTGTTGAAAATTGAGGCTTGATCAAGAGGATTCTGACATGATGAACCTGGTTTATCAGTGATGGTTCATCTGAAAGGCGAGTTATGTGTTCTCTACTATACACACCTTGAAATATTAATAGTTAATCATGAGAAGAACTCTACCTAATCAAAATATTTTCAAAATCTATCCTTATCCCATATTTGAACCAGTTCCGTCTACACTAAGACTCCAATTAAGACTAAACCGCCTAGAATCTAGGGAAGCAGTAACCGTCACTGATCAATTGCAGAGGTGATAAGACCTCTATTTGACCCAAAAAGGCTTCTGTTATATATTAATTACCTCCTTATTTTAAAAACCCCCCATCATCACCTCTGAAATTACTCACCAACTCTACAACCGTCGAAACCCTTCCATCTTCCTTTCCCTCATTCTCAATCCATAATCTTCTTCTTCCATCTTAAATCAAAGATGACTAATCCTTCAGACAACCCTGGTACTCCACCACATGTTACTCCATCTTTGACTTCTTCAACACCTCCACCACCAAGTCCTACTCTGTCTCAACCCAGTCCCAATATTCCTCAACCTAGCCCTAGTTCAGAACCCAGAAAAAGAAGGTTAAAATGCTCGCCATGAAAACAGTGGCTACATGTTCTCTCGCCAGAAAATTGAATGCCAAATTACAAGCCAGTCAGGTTCAAGAATCAGACAATTCCAGTGATTCGTTCAAATCAGCTACTGAGGAAGCTGCAGGATCATCCGATTCTGAACAAGTATCATCTGTACCAAATATCGCTTCTGAGGATGTGTCTGAACTAGCGGAGAACTTAGAAAAAAGGTTTGTGTTGGTTGGGTATGTGAAAAATGTGGAGTTTCCATAAGTAAGACGAAGAGGTGGTAAAAACAAAATTGGGGAAGAATTAGAGAGAGAGGGAAGTCGGAGTGAAGCAAGGGGAACAGGGGAAGAAATTACCAGATTGTCCATTTGTGGTACTGAAACAGTAGTAATAGAAGAAGGAGCCAAGGAGTCAGGGGGAAATGAATCAAGTGAAGCGGCCGGGGGATTAGAAAATCTAGGAAAATCTACAGATGAACCTGGTTCATCCATTGAGGAGACATCGACAGATCTTATGAAGAAGTTAGGAGGGAGTTATAAACCAAAGAAGAAAAGGACTCCAAAGGCTAAGAAGTCTGAAACTACCGGAGCAAGTAAGAAGAGAAAAGTCACTCCATCTGCTGGTTCTGAAACTCCTCTTCCAAGAGGAAGAACCACAAGAAGTGCACTAAGGCAGAGTGAGGAGGAGTTACAAAAGGCTTTGAAGGAGAGTAAAAGAAAGAGAGCTAAGAAGGGAAAGGAGAAAATTGCTAAGCCTGTAGAGGCTGTGGAGATTGAGGAGATGGACCTGGTCCATCAAGATGATCAAAGGGCAAAAGTTGAGGTACATACCCCCAAACCAAAGAAAGCCAAGACTTCTTCAAAGAAGTATGCATCTGTGTCTGCTACACCCTCAACTGTAGCCAAGAGAACCAGGTCTACAGTACAGTCAAAGAAAGTTCAAATTGATGAAGAGGAAGATTGGAGTGCTGATGAAGAAGATGAGACTGCTGGAGAGAAGGACAATTTGACGAAGATTGGGAAGCGCACCATTTTGTAGGGGAGATTACTGAAAGATTTGGAGGAATCTGGAATGGGCTATCTGATGGATAAACTGGAGGTGCAGGGCTGGAAGGACATGGTCCTTCAGCTATATGGGAGGTTGGACAGAAGTGAGATAGTAGAGTTCATGGCCAATGATGTAATCAAGGACGTTAGGGTCTCTAGCCAAGTGAAGAGGACCAAAATTTCATTTGATGCCATAAAATTGGGAGAAGTGCTTGGGATTCCGTCTGAAGGATATGATGATTACACCAGGCAGAGATGGCCTAGCTTGGATGCTCTTCCCACTGCTTTACACATCACTAGAAGGTTCTGTGACAATGAAGAGGAGGTTGAACCAAGGGTGGTCTACAAAAGTGAAATGACGCCTCCTCACAAGGTGGTGTTTGAGTTCATTAACAAGTGTGTACTGCCAAGGTAGGAGAGAAGGCACATAGTAAATTACATGGACTTAGTTCTCATGGAGTGCCTAGACAGTGAAAAGCAGATCAACTTGCCTTACTTCATCATCCAGCTCCTAGAAAGGGTGGTAAACGGTTCCAAGGCTCATGCCATCCCTTATGGCTTCATCCTCACAAGTGTACTTGCTCACTATAAGGTGCCTCTAAAGAAGGCAGAAATGGCTACAGTCAAGGATCACCTTGGCAAAAACACTCTTCTGGCCTGCGACTATGCTGTCAATGTTCCTGAAAATGAACCTGGTTCATCTAGGAAGACTCCAGTGAATAGAAAAGTCAGAGCACTTGTACATGAGGGTGGGGCTAAGGATGCAGAAATTCTTAGGATGAAGAATCGCCTGGCTGAGGTTGAACATGAGAGAGATGCTCTTAGAACTGAGCTTGCCAAAGAAAAGGAGAAGAATGAGGGGATTCTTAATGATATGCTATTTCTTCTCCAAGCTAAAAACCCAGCCTCCACCCCTTCCAGCCTTAGTAGTCCAGCCTGTCTTTGACTCTCAGTGACCCATATTAGGGATTTTTCTTGTTTCTTTTTCTCATGATGTTAACTGTTTTTGTTTCTTCTTGTGGATTGTGGTTGAACAATGCTTCTATCAATGAATTTTTCTTCTTTTGCTCTTAATCTTTTTTCATTTTCTTTGATAGTTTGCATTCTTGGTTTCCTATTGATAATTAATCGATGATTGCACTTGCAGTTGCCCCAGTGGCCATGAGTAATTCTTAAAGATCTGGGACTTTCTAAAAATTGCAACTTTTCGATGATGCCAAAAGGGGGAAAAATGGTCATGTACTATTCTGAACATGTGATATTTATAACCTAATGAACCTGGTTCTTTTATGATAAATGCTCAATACTCTAAAATGTGTTAATGTTGGATTAAGTTGGTTACAGGCCTAAACACAGAGTTTGTCATCATAAAAAAGGGGGAATTTGTTGGCCCAAGAAATTGAATGATTTTGAAGATTGACAAAGGAACTTAAAGTTGAACTAGGTCCATCACTGGAGACATAGACACATTCAGAGTTAAAGGCACGTGAGGTGCACATGCAGGAGATAAACGAAATATGCGAATTAAAGAGATATCTCCTGATCGAAAAGATTGCAAGATAATAAGGAGAAGGACTCCTTATTCAGTAGGAACAGAATCAAAGATAAGGAAGGATTCGAGGAGTTGAGATTAGCTAGAAATCTTCCACCAAGGAAGAGTAGCATTAGAACTCTAGTAAATCTCTCGTCTACTAATCCTATATATTTCAAATTGTTCTTATTGTACAGACACACACAAAAGCAGAAGTTAAGCAAGAATTGAGAGCAACATTAGCAAGGCAAATTTTGCAAGTAGTTCGTGTGAGACTTAAGTGTGCGACTCTGAAGCTACTTGGACCAGCTAGAAGAACCAGTTCCAACCGTTGTCTTTTAGTCTAGTTTAATTACTTGTAGTAGGTGATTTCAACTTGTACCTTTCAGATTTATCTAGAAGTGTCTGTAATAGGTACTGTGTGTTTCAAGTTATAGCTAGCTTGAAGTTTGTCGCAAATACCTAGAGGCTAGTTTTCCATAAAGGGATTAGATTTAATCCTAGGTTTACAAAGAGTTTTTGTAAATGATGTTTTTGGCTTAGTGATTTTAGTGGAGTGTTTTGGAAAATCCTACGGGAAAGTAGGTCGTGGGTTTTCACCTTTTGAGCCAAGTGTTTTTCACGTAAAATCCTTGTGTTCTTTATTTTCTGTATTTATTATTCCGCAAACAGTATAGGTTGGAACACATAGAAGAACCTGGTCCTTCTATAACTAGTGCACACGAAAATCGGACACCACACAAATCACCTCCCCTCTTGTGTGGCATTGACATTTTAGAACATCAAAAAGTTTTAAGAAAATTTCAGCACTATATAGCCATTCAATTGTTCGTGGGTTCCATTGATCGAAGGATTGATTGCAAGGATTAGTCTCAGTGTGTATACGCATAGAGCCTTCATATTATCGAAGAAATTTTGAAACAAGACTCTCTTCATCAGGTATGTCTTAGATCTAATCTTTGACATGTAAATAAAATTTAAACTCGAAAAAATCTATCAAGGATTGTTATTATCTTCCGCTGCATGTTACGAACATCTATATGCAATCTTTCAGATACATCACCTTTGGAAAATAATAAGAGGTCATTTGCTATCCTCAAGTAGGTAATTATCAATCTTGCACATCTAGGGTGGTATTTATATGCGTAGTTGCTTTCTAGTTCATTTAGGCTCATACTCAAATATTTCATGGCTATTGCAAATAAGAAGGGGGCTGTCGTGATGGCACTAGTATCTAAAACTAGGTAAGCCGATCACTAAGAACCATTTAAATTAATAAAACATGATATAATAAAGCAGAGTTTAACGTAATTGCTAAAATAGAGGTAATATAAGCCAAGCAGTGATAATCAAAACAACTTCCCAGAACTAGGTAGTATAATGTCACGAGCTCTAATTGAATACATAAAAATATATCAGATATTCAATTCTATTTGGATATAAAAATGACAATATAAATATAAGGATAGGGCTCCAAGAGGCTGCGACGGTTAATGCAGCTCTACCTTGAATCATCACAGTCAAAGAAGCTCTCATTGACTGGGTTCGCTACCTCCAACAGCTAGATATACACAAAAATATGAGAAGTTTAGTATGAGTAATGATAGTCTGTACCTAGTAAGTATCAAGACTAACCTCGGTGAACTAGTGACGAGGTTCAATTCACGTGATACTCACTAGTCAAAAACCTGTGCATATATCAATACTGGCAATATAATATATAAGAAAAACAATATCAACCACCTCGTAGAGCATGTGATGCCAACTCAATGTAGAAATCTCATTTTAATCATCAAATCATCAAAGAAGTGGGGCATGTAATAGCACACAAATTCAACTAACAACTCATTAAAATACAGGACAAAAGCTTTTAAGAAACTTGTAAGAAATCAAAATATCAATCTCGTTTCAACATATAAACACATCAAGAAAAACTCCCGATCATCACACATTAACATCAACAATTCCACCCTTTTTTTTGCCGCATGCACATAACAATTAAATGCCTCCCTTATTTCACCGCATGCCCATATTGCCACCTTTATTTCGCTGGTGAAATGCCACCTTTATCTTCACACAAAAACAACAGTGAAATGCGTCCCTTACTCCACATGATAACAATAGTGAAATGTCACCCTTATACTCTACATAACAATAACCAACCCACACAATATGTCTACATATTCCACAATATCATAAAACAACAATACCAAAATTTCATCAAGGTAAAAGCTTACAACTTATCAACAAAATACACAAGAACATGACAATAACATAAAAGTACGGAGGGATGTTTAACAAATTAAGCATGATAATGGCTAAGTCAAATGTAGCGATCATGATCATGTACTCACAAAGTGGTTTAAGCAAGTTTCATATGAAGTATTTATCAAATTAAGCCATATTAATATCTTACAGTCTAATCCGGTCATAAACCACATATAGCACTTATGTACACGCTCATCACCTCATGTACACGTCGCTCTTCACATAACACAATAAGCGATTAAGGCCAAATCCTAAGTGGTATTCCTCCATACAAGGTTAGGCAAGATACTTACCTCAATTAAGCCAAATCAATACTCTAAAAAGCCCTTGCCTCTCAAATCAGCCTCCGAATGGGTCAAATCTAGCAAAAACTAACTCAATAATATCGAACATGGCTATATAATTCAATTCCAATTAATAAAGCTCCGATCTTTATCAAAACTAAAAAAGTTCACCGGGGATCATCTCCCGAAACCCGACAAAAAGTCAAAAGTTCTAAGCATCTATTTGTATAGGAGTTCAACCATGCAAATTTCATCTAAATTCGACTTTGAATTGGTGTTCAAATTCCCATTTTTATTTTGAAAAAGTTGTGCCAAAATCCATTTTTCTTCACTTAGATTCACCATTCAAATGCTAATATCAAAGATGGAGTTAGGAATAATAATCAAATCCGGGTAAAAAATACATACTTCAATCAAAATCGTGAAAATTCCATAAACAATTGCCCAAATACGAGTTTCCAATCTCAAAATATGATAAAATAACTCAAACCCTCGAAATAGAATATTTAAGTATGCAAGGGGTCACCCTCGCGATCGTGATTCACCAGCGCCTAAGCCAACGCGACACACTTCCGCCGAACACGAAGGCTACGAGATCGCGACACACAAATACGAACGCGAAGCTACAGCTTCCCACAATCCGCGATCACGACCTCACCTTCTCATATGCGAAGAACAAAGAAGCAAACACAAAACACCCTCTGCGATCGCGATAGACATTCCGTGATGAACACCAGAAAACCAGCGACTCTAAACTTGAGGGAAATGATCTGAAACCGATCCGAAACACACCTAAGCCCCCCAGACCCCGTCCAATCACATCAACCAATTCCAAAATATAAGACGAACCTACTCGAAGCCTCAAATCACATAAAGTAACATCAAAACCACGAATCACACTTCTATTCAAACTTAATGAATTAATCCAAAATTTTGAATTCCAAACTTACGTCGAACATGTCTAAACAACTCGGATTGACCTGAAATTTTACACACAAGTCTTAAATCACCATACGAACCTATTCCAAGGCTCGAAATCCCAAACGGACACCGATAAGCACAAATTCAATTGTGGGTGCAACCTATGAACTTCTAAACCTTCAATTTGCCAACTTTCGCCAATTAGAGCCAAATCAACCTTGGAACCTCAAAATTTAAATTCATACATACATCTAAGTCCAAAATCACCATCCAAACCTAAGAGAACTATCAAACCTCTGATTCGAGTTCAAATACATAAAACTCAAATTTAGTCAACACTTGTAACTTAAGCTTCTAAGCTAGGAAGTGTTCCAATTCAACCCAAAACTTTCTTGGAACCAAAACAACCACCCAAGCAAGTCACATAAGAGCAAATACGCATACAAGAAGCATCAAATAGAGGAATACGGCTCAAATACCCAAAATGACCAGTCGGATCATTACAGAGACATTCAGTCACCTATCTTAGTCCCTCGCTTATAATCAAAAATTATTTTTCTTACAACTATCTTAACTTTTAGATCCAACATACTTATTTTAAAAGGCACATAGATGTTAATATTAATCTCTAATGCTAAAGAAGTCATCAAAGCGATCTTTGGTTTTTTTAATAATAATAATAATAATAATTGAAAAGGCTTCATTGGCCAACTAAGTTACAAGAAATAGTTTTAATTCAGGAAAATATTTTCTACAAATAATAATTTCCATCATATTAAACACACTCGTATATATAATTCTCCATGGATGATGATGCAATTCTTTGACGACCTGATAAGTCATTTTGAGTACTAGCCTTTGTTTCTTCATTTTGAGACCTCCATTAGCTTCATTTGATATTTTTTTGATTTGCGTGCGAAGTCCATGTCTTTTTTCGAAAAGTTTGTACATAAAAATTTGAAAAAAGTGAGTTTTGACTTAAAATGACATTTGAGTTGACCACGATCAACATTCTAGGTAAACGACATCGGATCGGTATTTTTAAAATTTTGGTAGGTTCATATAATATTTTTGGACTTGTATGCACTTTTGGTTGGGTCCGGAGTGACCCAAGCACATATCAGCGCGTTATGTGAAAAATTATGAAAATAAATTTTTAAGTTGAAATCTTGAGTTTTGATGATCAATTCGAGTTATTTGATGTTATTCTAATGATTTGAGGTAGATAGAAAATTTATATGATGTTATTATACTTGTGTGCATGTTTGGTTTGGAGCCCGAGGGGCTCGGATGAGTTTCGGAGGTGCTACAGATGAGTTTTGGATGACTTTAGTTAGCTGTGTATATCTGTTTCTGGTGTTAATTTGCAGATCTCGCATGACGAGCCAATGCGAGCCTCTCTTTCACGACCAAGACATCGCATTTGCGAGAAGGGTCCTAAGCTAGGTGATCTCGCAATTGCAAGGAAAGGGTTTGCATTTGCGAACTAGCTGAGACCGCATTTACGATCTCAGAGTCGCATTTGCGACACAGTATCTTGAGGGGTGACCTTAGCATTTGTGAAGTAATTATCCGCATTTGCGAGGGGGGCTATTCGTATTTGTGATAAATGGGCCGCATTTCCGACTTATAGACTTCTACCGCGATGATCGCATTTTGCGATCCCTGCTTCGTATTTGTGGTGGTCGCAACCTGCAGCTGGGTAAAAAGGGGTAAAAATGGACTTCTCATTTTAAATCATTTCTCAACCCTAAACACTCTAGAGGCAATTCTTTCTTCCCAAATTCATTGGTAAGCAACTCTAATCTACTTTCTTTCAATTACCCATACTTTTCATGAGTTTTTAACATTAAATCTAGGATTTTTATGGTAGAAATTAGGGATTTCGGTAGAATTTGGGGATATTGTGAAATTGATTTCCAAACAAATCACATAACCGGGCTCGGCGGCGAATGGGTAAACGGATTTTGATCCGAATCTCGGGTTTAGACCAAACGTCCCGGGATTAACTTTAAATGATTTTTTTTTCGATTTCATTAAAGATCGAATCTTTTTCACTCGTGAGTAGTTTCTAAAGCTTCTTATGAATATTTTGGACTATATTTGGCTAGATTTGATTGGTTTGGAGGCTAATTCTCAAGAAAAGGTCGTGGTTGAGCATTGATTTGGTTGCGGAGTGAGGTAAGTGTCGTGATTAACTTTGACTTGAGTAAATTAGGACTTGATTAGTTTAATTTCTACTTGATTTATGTGTGGGGACATTGTTTATGCAAGATGATTGATGGGTGTATGTGCATAGCGATGGATTAAGCATGCGGTTTGGGATATTTATTGTTGTTTTCAATTACTCTTTCCTTCATTTAATCTATGTTATTAATTGTTAAATGCTTTATTTGTTAATTGCAATTACTTGTTGAATTCATGCCTTTATCCGTGCATGCCTTAATTGTTATTTAATTCTTTGTATCCGTATCTTTATTTATTAACTATCATTACATGCTATTTGATTTTATGGGCTATCATATAACTATTTTATCCGCTTTGTTACCTTCTTTGTGTAGTTCTTTTACTTGGTTGTGCGCCGCATGGAAAAAAATTGTTATTTATATATTTGTGGATCGGGTTGCACGCTGGAACAGAGATGAATTTATATTTATATATTTGTGGATCGGATTGCATGCCGCAACAAAGAAGAATTATTATTTATATAATTATGAATTGGGTTGCGCGCCGCAACAGAGATGACTTATTTTATTGTGTTTGACCATTGATATCTATACTGTATTGTTTTGGGAAGTTGAGCAAAAGTGTTATTTTTGGGCCCTCTATTATGTAATTATGTTTCAGCTTTCATATTGTACTTGCCTTCTCTGTTTTTGTTGTTATATCATTATATTCGTGCAGGTTTTAGTGAGTGCCTTGTTATAATCTCGTTACTATCTCGTCGAGGTTAGGCTCGTTACACAGTACATGAGGTCGGTTGGACTCATGCTACACTTCTGCACTTCTTGTGCATATTCGGAAGTTGGTCCTAACAACAGTTAGTGGAGGCTTGCTAGGATTAGCTGATCGCGGAAACTTGAAGAATAGTTGCACGATATCCGCAGTCCTGAAGTCCCCCTCCCTATCCAGTCCTATTGTTTAATTTTGTTTCAAACCGTTGTACTTTTATTCTGACTTTTGTTGTAGCACTGTTAGAATGCTCATGTATTTATGACACCAGATTTCGAGATTTGATTAATCAGCGTTTGAATTTATTATATGTCTTTTTAAAACTCTACAACCTTAATTCTTATTAGATTACTTTTTAATTGATTTTAAAATGATAGATTGTGTATTAATATTGATTTGCCTAGAAAATGGACCTTAGGCGAGGTAGACATCTTCCTGCGTTGTTTCAAGAGCAACGTTGGATTTTGTCAATTAGACATCATTCACAAAAGTTGCATTTGTCACTCACACTTGAATCTTGAACAAAAAGGTAACCAATCAAAATTGAATTCGTCTGCTGTGTAGTGATCGTTTTTTCAACAAAAAACTATTTCCCCCCATTTTTAGTAGAAAACTTCATTTTTTATTCTTTTGGAGTTAGACGAAACCGGATAAAGTTGGGTTCCACATTTTGGAGTTATCAACTTGGCAAATTGTTTAAAACTGTATACGTACTTAGTTGGCAATTGGCACTGAATTTCTGATGCCAATTACTTAAAAAGCAATTTAAGTTTTGAACGAGAACATATCTTGAACCATAAAAAAGTTCAATTTCAGGCATTAGTATAACTTACCAAACTTTCACGCGCTAGAACAATGTATGAAACAACACACTATTCCACATTAGCTGCAACATTTGTTGACCTACTCCGAATAACATAATGTGTTCAATAGGAAATAAGGTGGCAAAACAAAATATTCAATTAAGTATACGGGTTTGTTGATGTATTTGTCCAAAGAAGAATACGCAATATGCACCTCCCCTTATTGGTAATCAAAAGGCTTGGGGCTGCAAAAGTTCACCCATTCGTTACTTGCATTAGGTGTGGCCCAAACTTTATGCTTTGGGCGCTGGCAGTTGGTGCTCGACTTAAGGAGAATGTAGGGTAAAAATTTTACGGGCTAGCCAGTTTTCTGGCTGGTCATTCAAAAATAGTCAATATTTGCAAAGTCATTAAAAAATAGCCACTATTTTACTGCAACAGAGACCGGTCTATTATAATATACTGGAGTTTAGTGCACCTGTGTATGAACTTCCTGCATATTATAGTGAAATTCCAACACGCGGAAAGTTCCAGAATAATATACAGGAGATTCGAGCACCTTGCATGAACTTCCAGCATACTATACTTGACCGATATACTTTGCTGGAACTCCAATATATTATGCTGGAGTTCTAGTATACTTATGTTGGAACTCCATTATATTATGCTAGAGTTCTAGTACACTTATGCTGGAACTCCAGTATAATGTACTGGAGTATTTTCGGATTTTGGATAGTGTTTTCGTACAGATTTATCTTTACATGAAAAGTGACTAAATTTCGATTACTTTTGAAAGTGTGGCTATTTTTGAATGACCACTTGTAAATCTGGCTATTTTTGAATTTATCCTGAATATAGGGGTAAAATTCACAAATAGCTACTTTTTATTTGTGTTATTGAGAAATAGTTATTATTTTCATATTTTAAAATTTACAAGTAAAACTCCAAAATATTATTATGGAATTTCATTTATGAAATTTTAAACTCCAGAAATTTTGTTTTTTTTTTTAAATTACAGGGCGAAAAAGTGGCCACTACATTTAAATTGACGATGTTAATTTAATTTACAATTAATCAAAGCGTAGTTAATTGACATAGTTTACATGAAAAAAGAAAAAAATTATATCTCTTTCTCTTAAGGAAAATGGATAGCTGCACTTTGGAAATATACAAAGCTAGTCGGTGTATAAACTAATTGAACACAAAAGAAATTTGAACTTCAAAATATTAATTTTTTGTTTCAAAATTTTAAAATGAAACTCTTAGTTCCTTATTAGTCATATGTAAATATTGCAGTTATAACTATGAATTTTTAAATACCAATGACCTCGTTGTACCAAACACATTTTCACATCCGACTTGGGTCGTCTCTTTTTTTTTTTTCTATAACATTCCCACTGCACTATAAAATCTAACCAATAAATTTCACACAGATACTTATAATCACCTCATATTAAAGTTTAATTTGTTTTTTCACCATGCCGAAAATAAGCTGAGTATCACCTAAATCTTAACAAAAAAGGCATAATTCTTTCTTATCTTACAATAAAAATTAAGAACCAATTCACTTATTGTCACGACCCAGCCTAGGGTCGCGACGGATGACCGACACTAAGTGCCGATCATCACTAAACCTGTTGATAATCTACTAATCATAAATATAAACTGATAACTGTACAAGCATAAGCATAACTGATAAGAACTGTACAATTTGAAAAGCCGACAAGGCTAACACAAGCTGATATTTAAAAACATGCTATCTGCACAGATGCATATCTACAGGCCTCTAGGAGTGTTGAACAAGTACTGGACGGAACAGGGCTCAGCCATACCCAAACTAGCTAACTATACACATACCAAAAGATAAGTAACTCCAAAAGTAAGCAGAGTGATTCCAACGGCTGGTGGACGGCCTACTGATGTGGATCAAGCGCTGATCTATTTGTACCTGTACGACATGAAATGCAGCGTCCCGGAAAGACGTGAGTATGATATGTACAAAGTATGTAGGGTGGGAAGTATATGTAAAGCATACTAAAGTCTGACTACAAGCTGAAAATCTGAATATAAGCTGAAAGCTAAACAAGAGTCTGAAGTAGCAATTGATCTGGAACTGAACCGAAGTTTAAGCTGAAGCTGAACTACAATCTGAACTGTTAAATGTCTGGAGTTATGGGCATATCTCCCCAATCAAGTAACTGTGCATCTGAACTAGTCTCATGTATAGTCATGCAATGCAAATTGTAGCTATATACGCGCATATAATATGCATGACTGTGTTATGAGCTATATCCCCCCAGGAGGTAAACACATAATCAATAGGCCCGACTGGTGTTATGGGATATCTCCCCCCAACATATAGCCAATAAGTCTCGCTGGTGTTATGGGCTTTATTCCCCCAACATAATCAATGTAACCATGTATGAAAACACATGTGACAGCATCATATGGACTCAAGAGATCATGAAGGAAACCATAAACGGAATCACAAACATAATAAGACGCTCGTAGTCCATAAGTTGGAAGGAGGATTCTATCCCTAGTTTAGGGAGAAACTGAGGATGTACATGAGATACTAAAGCTAACTAACTCATTAGGATCCCTTTAGAATCAATTTAGAATCAGAACTCAAAATTTCTCCAACTCTTCGGATTTTCAAAAGTTTCGGCAGAATTTCCGCTAAAACTAGATAATCCCCAAAAACAAATACCAAGAACCACAATATACACGGGAATGGATACCCGTCAAATATGATAACACCAAACTAAAGAAGATCCATTTATCCACAATAGTGTCAAATGATTGACAAAATATAATTATGATTGTAATGTCAACTCATAGTGGCTAACTTATGACATGAAAGTCTAAATATGATTTAGGAATAACCTAAGCATAAGCACATGATAATTAAGCTTATATAATATTAAATAAATATATTAGGATCATATGGGGGTTAAACATACCTAAAACATCAAAGGAACGGAATAAAGGGAAGTCTGGATGGCATACGCCAAATGGGCGATTCGCCCTTTTTGTTTTTGTTGTATTTTGAAATTTCAACCTAAAATAGTTTATTCCAAACTTGACATATGAAATTGAATATTGTACAAGGATACAATACATGCTGAAATTTCCCTTGAAAAATATTTAAAAAATCAAGAAGAAAGGCTAGAACATAGTGTTTAACCAAAGAATTAGACCCTTTGACNTCCTTGAATCTGCCCGTAGCTTTGTCTAGATTCATTCTGACCGTGCCTCTCTCCCGTTTTGATCAAGTTGAATTTCCCGTGGCTGATAAGTTCGTGGGTTTACTGAACCATGCCTCTTTGTACCGTACCTCTTCAAAGAGTTACGTCCAGTTGTCGTATTTTCCTGTGTTCACGTGACTGGCTGAGTTGTCAAAAGCTGACTTACGTGTGAAACTCTTTTTTACCAATACAGATAGTCCCTCCACTTACCATATATTTAACGATTAATATTTGGTAAGTGGATATTCATTTATGGCGGGAATATTTTGCCCCCGCTTTTCCTTGAATCATTGTATCCTTCTTTGCACCATAGGCGTCGTTTGTCACTTCCATTTAATGCGCATACCACATGTCCTTTTTGGATTGGTTCTGCATTTACTCAGCACCTTTTAGGGCTTTTTGTTGTGCCAGTCTCGAAGTGACATCTTCAATTATGACTTTTTATCATTATTTTCCTTTTTCATCATGTTTGACGGTTATCTTCAAGTATAAATACATGTTTTCCTTTCTTTGATTCCACGAAACACTTTTCTAATTTTGTTTGATGTAAAGAACTTTCTCCTTTGCCTTTGTAAACATGTCTTCTTCAAACCAACCTCAAAGAGTAATAGACATTGAAATCTTAGCGCCATCTTCTGCTCCGACTAGGAGTCGGAGGGGTGGTAGACTTAGAAGTCTAGGATCCACTCCTTCGAGGGGCTCTTCTTCTTCTCAGATAGTTCCTCCTCCTTCCACTAGATCTCCAGTTTCTCCGAGATTTAGGGTTTCTCGGTCTTTGTCTAGAGGTAGAGGCGAACGCCTTCGTGAACCTGGAGTCGATGAAATTGTCCCTGCTGAGTTTGTTTTTTCTAGGGATAGTCAAGTTCTTGTAGATCAATCTTCTTCTCTTGATAGTGCAGAAAGATATCCAAACCTTATAACTGAGGGTCAGATTTCCCCTGTTCGAAGGGAGTGCTTCTGGAAATCTGACTTTCCTGTCTATATTCCGAATAGTAATCAAAGAATAACGTCTTAAAATACGGGATATTCTTTTGTTTATACGCATCCTTTCACTTTAGGGTTTAGACCTCCCATTGACCCAGTTATAATCGAGTTTTTCCATTTTTTCAATATCTGCTTAGGACAGGTCGGCCCGCTTGTGTGGCGAGTTGTCGCATGCCTTAGGAGTTGGGCTTCTTTAGCCTCAGTTCCTTTTACCTTCAACCATCTTATTCACCTCTACTCTCCTACCTTATTTCGTGAAGTGTTTTTTACTTTGACTGCTAGAAGCAAAAGAGTGTTAGTAACCCCTAGAGACGATAAGGATAGGGGTTGGTACCTCCGGTATGTTGTTGTACCCACTGCTGGTTTAGTGGGTGAAGAAAATCTTCCCTTCCCTGAGAAGTATAATTGCGCACGTGAGTATGCTTTAGCTCACATTTACTTTTTCTTGTTTTGACTTGAGATGTTTTATTTATCACCGTGTCTGTTTATTTTTCTTCTTTCAGCAATCATGAATACTGTTGAGAATGTCTCTTGTATTCGTGATTGGGTAGAAAAACTGTTATCTGTTGCTCCTTCAGAAGAAAGATCTTGGAAGTACCTCGCTGGGAGGTATGGTTGGCAAGTAAAGACCCACGGTAAGTGAAGTTGTTCTTTCTTCTTTCCTTACTCGAGTCTTTTTTCTTTTGTCGTTTAACTTTTTTCTCTTTTTGTTAGGATTCTCTGCTCGTGGGGTGTCTGCTTCCTCTATCCCGAAAATGTCCTTGGCTCAAGCCCAGGAAACCATTGTTGGTTCATCTTCCTCGAAGATGAAGATTAGTGAATCTTGCTCCATAGAAGAAGAGGAAGAGGGTGCTTTAGTGCACAGGCCACGGAGAAGGCGAATGATTTTAGATGATGAGCCTACTGCCTCAACCTTGCCTCCCGTGTCTGTGATTGAGCCCCTGTCTTTGGTGATGTTCTACACTTTCCTATTCACAGTGGTATTGATCTTGCTGCTGACGACGTCCCTTTGGCTGCTGTCTTTCCTGCTTCTTTGAGAGAAACGGTTTCGTCTATTCCTTTGGCTATCTCAACTTTTGTTGCTGCTTTGCCTGTAACTTCTTCAACTCTTCAACTTTTCGTGCCTGCTCTGGTGCCCGTGGCTTCTCCAGCTCCTCAACCTTCTGTGCCTGTTGTTGTTCCATCTCTGCCTGCTTCCATGCCTTCTGTTAGGGAAGTAGGGTCTTCCAGCAGAGATATGCGGCATGTGGTAATAGAGGTTCCAGCTGAGGGAAACCTTTTTAAGAAGACGGGTGAGCCTGAAGTGTGGCTCAAGCCTTTAATAGGTCCCGCTGAGAAAGCAAAGCTAGCTAGCCACGATGCTCTTACATAGGCAAATGAGGTCGTGCATACTTCTTTGAAGGTATGGTGTAAGTTATCCTCTTTCACTCTCGTATATGAAATTTACCATATCTAACTGGTTTATTTCTTGTAGATTAACCTCATAGGCATGGAGCTTATGAAGAGGATCTCAAACACAGACCAAGAGACAAGAGAATTGTAGGCAGAAGTTGATAATTGGAAAGCACAGTATGATAGCCTAAGGATTGACATGGCTGCTTTAGAAGAGGAGAGGAGTACCTTGAAGCGGCAGATGAGACTTATGGCAGCAGAACTAGTAGTGGAACGGGATTCTTGCAGTCAAGCTGACAAAGACAAGAGTGTTCTGGTGTCTTCGTTCGCGGAGCAGTTGTCCCGTGCCTCAAAGAAGATTAGAGACTTGAAGAACTTGCTGGGGCAGAAGGAAGAATACTCAGGCGAGCTCGTGCAATCACTCACTCGTACTCAAGAAGATCTTCGAATGGCTTTAGACAAAGCTCAAGCTTTAGTGGAGTCGATTGTTCCATTAAGGGCCGCTCATGAAGCTGCGGAGGCGGAGAAGGACGGGCTGAGAGCTGAGCTTCAAGTGTGGGCACAAGATTATGAAGATTTGGAAGAGGTGGCTGCTGTCAATTTGAGCTGGGCGTATATGAATTCTCGCCTCGACACATTGATGGAAGTGAGTCAATAGGATTTTGACCTTAGTTCTGAAATAATCAAAACTAAGGAAGACATGGAGAAGGCTCAACAAGGTCATAACCTCTCTTCACCTGATGGTGAGATTCTAGCCGCTCATGCCTCTTCATCCTCAGTTGCTCCCGCTCCTTCTATCACTGAAGTCAACCCCTCTTCTTAAAAAGATCTAGTTGGTTTATCCTTTTTTTTCTTTTTCTTTGTATCAATTGGTGGTTACCCCCAGTCCTATCGGGGATAAATTTGGATTTCGTTTAAGTCCCCAAATACAACTTAGGCACACCACAATGTAAATATAAAAATCTTATACAACTAAGTACAAGTTAATACTTAGTTTTAGCCGTTTTAATATATAAATGTTAGTTCGACTTTTG